>JAJMBE010000059.1:0-71460 GCA_030565125.1 Candida pseudoviswanathii | reverse complement strand
TTTCGTTGCATCCCGGATAAATTATGCGTTTTTCCTCACCCCACTTTGTTACTCCAGCCGGAGAAACATAACGGTGCACCATTGTTTGTCACTGAGTTGATGAAAACTGTCTGAGCAAATCACACTACCGAGTTCTTCTCTGGAATAATACGAAGTATCAACAATTCTTGGGACCATTGCATTACCAGCAAACCTCTAATGATAATTGCAAAAGTCGTGGAACAACGCCTTGAACACTGCTCACGAATGTAATAGTGAAGCGTCTGAGCTTAATCATACTCTCTGGATGATTGACAGTCCGGAACTTGTGAGGAGTCAATCCCTTTAGAAGAACCAAATTCCATAACAATAAAAACACCTATAATCTCTTGCAAGCACTTGCTTATTAAAATATATAGAAACTACAGACTAGGGGAAAGCAGTCGAACAGTTTCTCAGATGTTGTTTGTCTCACTCAATAAGGTTAAGTCCTTCAATGTCGTACGATACTCAATGTGGAAAAGCGCGCATTTTTGTTACAATGAGAGGTTGGCCGTGTCGCAAAAGGACAAAGTCGTGGACGTGTGCTGCAATGCGTGGGATTACCAGAACAGGCATGAATTAAGGTTAGAACTTGTTCCAAACCATCCCTGATGAGCCTCCTCAGGAAGAGAGCACACGTGTGGAAGCATGTGGGAAATACTATAAATAGTCGTGGTTTTTTCCAGTGGGGAACGTATTCTAACTTCTCCATCGCTACAGACAGGCATCCGTTTGAAAATTAAGAGTTATCATCTGGCGGTTGATATATTGGGGGTGTGCCCACTTCTCCTTGGGTTTGGGAGCAAGTACCAGGTTCACTGTGATTTTTGTGGTTAGAACCCACACTGTTCCTACTTGTGGCATAAGAACTATCATAAGTTCTAATCCAATTGTTTTCATCGACTTCGTGTGGAACAGTCCGACCTTAGTACCCCCCAGCTCCTTCACCTTCATCATACCTTGGAAATTGTTCATCACCATAAGCTTCACCGTCTCCATTAGTTTCTTCACCGGCATAGTTGTCCTCCTGGCCTTGTCCGTCACCCTCATAAGCTTCGCCATAGTGATTGTTTTCACGGTCGTCGGCATCCCAATCTGGACGGTTATTATGATAAGCAGGGCGGAACCTTCTATAGGGTCGATGGTTTTCATGTTGGACCAACACTAGCTTGTTGACTTCCCTTACGTTAAAGTGGTGAATGATGATTAGCGTGTTGGTGGATAAGCAGCAGTAGAATGTTGTGTAGTTAAAGACTAATATAGGAACATACCAGGTAAAGCCATAATGATCAAAGAGTGGCCATTTTATACCACAATCTCGGGAGGGAGTGGTACAATTTCAACGTTTCCCTGGTATACCTCCTTGATACTGGAATGTTGTTTAGCGTCTCTAATTTAAATATACTTCCGTTTATACTTTGTACTTGAAATAGAATGTGCGATGTTATATGGAGCGTAGAATGACTAACTTTGACGTCTGGGGGAATTCGTCCCGTATTTAGAGCCGAATTCTTGGGGTGACGCTCATCCGATCGTTCAGCTCGGATAGCACTCACTGCCCATGGGATGATGTAGCTTGTCTCCCGTGAGTCTTTGTACTATTCAGCCTCGACATGGTTATTTACGTTTTGTGTTAATTTGTTCATCCGAATTTCTCATTTTCCGTGTATAAAGACTAAATATGGAACCACATCTCTTGGTGTGAAAATTCCTAGGGAGAGGATTTCCTGGTGGTGGTCATGTAATCACTAATCTACTCAACCACAAGTGACCTTCACCATCACAAGTCTCCAAAAAAAATTGTATTAACACTGTACAGATCTATGCACTATCTAATTCTCGTATCTAACATACAATGCGTCGATGAAATGGGGGTGTTTGATTCCAGGTGGTTTGGCAGTTTTGAATCCCTCCACAGCTTCCTTCACGGACCAGCCCAACACTTCAATCAAGTAGCAGCAAATCAAGAACCCCGTTCTATTAAATCCGTAATGGCAATGCACAGCAATCAATGGATTCTCAACTTCATTCTCACTTAGAATATCGTTGACCAATTGGATGAATCTTCTGATTGCACTTTGATCAGGAACAACTTTCGAAACGGTGGCACATTTGTAGTACTTGATGTGGCTGAATGACTTGGGAGAGTAGGGTGGGATGTCGGCAGATATGTCCACAATGGCTATTAGATGGCCCTTTACATCATTCGAGGCACTGAGTGGCCCGTAGAACCTCTCTTCTAGTATCTTCGGTGAATGCTCAACGTCCCCCTCTCTTAATGTTTTCATTCCCAAGAGTGGTGCTTTGTCTTGCCCACTTCTCCTTGTGATGTTGGAGGAAACTGGTTGGATCTGGCTCCATTTTGCAATGTTCTTCAACCCCCATTTGTCCCCTGAAGTTACCGCTTTGATCTTCAAGACCCATGCAGGAGAAAGATGTAGCCTTTCTGGAAACTTCAGTTCGAGATGGTCGAGGATGATTCCACTGATAAATTCAGGCTTGACGAGCAACAACGAATGTCCGACATTTTTGACTTCAATGGCTGCTGATACTTTGCGATCAAATGTCTTGGTTAAGAATTCATCGCTCTTGAATATGGTAGAGACTGGTGTCATTTGGTCTTCTGCGCCACAAATAAAGACTGTCTTCTCATAAACATGTTTGTCTTCTGGGTTGTCGTTGAAGTTGCTAATGGCAGTGATTAGCTCAGACGTGGTTGCCTTCTTGAACCCATAGATATATCTCAAGACGATTTCCGAGTTAACATCCAAGTTCCATCTGAATTGTCTCAATGAGTTGTAGATTTTGTTGCCCGTCTTGGATAATTGTCGCACCACACTGGCACTCGTGAGGCCCTCTAATCGATCCCACGTTCTGAAATAGTTAAACAACCAAGGGAGATATGTAAATACTTTAAGCATGCTCAACAGGCCATGCGATTTCGGTGTTACAGTTTCTGCAATTGTATCGTCTAACAAAGCTGGCGGCGACAACAATATCATTCCTTCCACTTTGTGTTTGGGCAACTTCTTGGCTAGCTTTATGGATATGTGTGTGCCCATAGAATGTCCCACGAGAACAACCTTTTTGTTGTCTGGCACCTGCTGTTGAATAAACTCGTACACAATAGTGACAATGTTGTCTGTTGTAAAATCCTCCCATTTCATTCGAGCAATACTCCCAGATATCTTCGATTTGTCCTCTTCAGAAATGTGTGACACAATCTTGTAATCATCATTGAACTTCAATTTCGAGCTTCCAAACCCAGGTAAATCCAACGATAATGTCTCCAGGCATTGAGAAAGTAGACCCATCAACGGCTCGAACTGTCCCATTTGTCCTCCCAAGCCATGGATAAATACTATGATCGGGGACTCGTGTAATTCTCTGCTCACATCGACTTGATCGTCTGAAGATAACTGCTGGTTGGCTTCATTCTTCATAAAGTTCACCAATGGATGTGAGGTGTGTACAGTGTTTAAAGTGACCGAATCAACTGACAAGGAGTCCTGCTTGGACAAATCCACAGTTATTGTTTCACAATATTTGGCAATCAACGAGCAGTCACTTGCCTCATGGCGAATGACATATTCTTCAAACCCGTTGCGATATCCTAGCAAGTTGATCTTGAAGAATTCCCATAACTTCTTTGGGAACGTCGAGGTCTTTTGCCTTTGCAACGCAGCTAGGAGTGATGACTTCTCGAACTTAGACGAGGAGGAACCGTGGTGGTTAGTTGACGCCGCCACGGCTAACAACTCTTGTGTTTCCTCAGTGTCCAACTGTACCATAGCTGAAGATGTATTGTAGTACGACGGAAGGTGTGAATCAAGCTAGTTCCAAAAATAGCTAAAGAAAGTGCTTTGAGTAGCGAAAGATGTGGTTCTGTGCTGTGGTGTTGTCGATACTCGATTTTTTCCTTGCATGAGTAAACTGATAAATCACTGAAAGGCTGCCGCTTGGTGGGAAAAAAAAGAAACAGAGCCTCGCCATGTCTAACCATATTAAAACTGCACCACATTTGTGGATTACACTAAAACCTACTCTGGAGAGATAGAATATTGTTGGTGTTTACAGCTGGTTGTCTTTCCCGGGTTTTAGAAACGATCGGTTGTAACTCGGTTAGGTTGCAGTCTTGAACGCCAGATGCTGCCAAATCCTTTCCACATTCAGAGTAACACGTGCACGACCCACCTACCACACAGACATATAAATCAACCAGAAATGGTCACGAAACTGGAGGGTTGCCGTCTAATAACGTAATGCAATACCGTTAAGAATCCACGAAGTTGGGCAGGATTTGAACATGTGTTTGCGTTCAATTGCATGGTTGCAAAAATGTGGACAAAAAAGCGTGCTCGAGAACTGCCATGAGTCTTGGGCCAACATAAAATAACAGCAGCTTCCAAGAACGATTTGAAACTCTGTATGTATGTTTTAATAAACAATATAAGTCTTATTATGTATTAAATGACTAACCAGTTACGTTGGTTGTGTTGTCTTTGTTGATTTGAATTTTATGAAAATCAGTACAATATAAAGCCCAAAACCGAAACTAAAAGCAAGATTCTAACTCAAGAAATAGTCTAAAACGAATTCATTTCACAGTATTCTTGAAATAGTGGTAACACCATCCAGAAATATATCATACTCACAGACACTTCAACTAAATCTTAGTGTTTGACGTTCATGTTTAGATTGCGCTGAAAATGGACAAAAGTATTGGTCGCGATTTGTTGAAATACTTCCTGGTTCTCGCTGGAGGCGCACTTGTACAGGGTGGAATAAAACAGAACAAGTAGGAACCCTTGGATACCGTCAACGCCTACAACGACCACGGCTTATACGAATGGTTGGTCGGAGTACAGAAACACCAAAGTACGAGGGTACTTGAGAGTGGCGAAGCAACGGTGATGTTTACCAAGACACCCCAGAGAATCATTCTGTCACGTGATTTCAACCCAGACAGAGCCAATCAAATATCAACCTACACAACCAAGTTAACCCACATTTGGTAATCATTCCAACAGTCATTGCCATCTCTTTATCTCTCTCTGCCCCCCTGTAGCACCGCCCTTCTCTACCTCTACTCCATGCGTCCATACAAACCTTCCACGCTTCGATTCTCGCCATCGACCCGAAAAAAATCAGACACCTTAGACAAGTTTGAAGTGTTGTTATTTTTTTTTTAAAAGGCTATAGAGAGAACCCTTTTATTATACACCCGATCACTTAGAATCTCACAGTCTGTTCCACTACGAGACCTCATTATTACTAAAGATGTCTGCATCTGCCCCGTATTCCTTTGAGGATCGAGATTCGTTTGACGACTTGGACAGTTCCCTCGATCGAGCACTAAATAGTGCCACCAACAACTTATTCAAGCACTCCAACGGCAACAAAACCCATGGATCGAGGAGTAACTCACAGGGGTCGATATCAGCCATCCCCATGACGACTTTGCGTTCAAGCGACAGTTTGGGTGCCCGCGACGATAACGTTCCATTAATCAACAACCAGAGTATTTATTCAAGTTCCATTAACCACTCGCTTTCATCTTCAAGTTCTTCGCTAAACTTGGCGGCCAGAACATTTTCGTCAAAATTCAAGAGGTTTCTCAGGAAATCCGTTCAGTTTTTCAATAATGCCAAAAGGGAGTTGGATCAAGATAGGTTGAAACAAGCCGGCGGCTCCAACTTTTCGCAAGTCACGGACGAGCGATACATCTCGGTTAAAACAACCAACCTAAAAGCCAACAACATCTACCCAAGCAACGCCATTTCCAATGCCAAGTACAACCCAATTACCTTCATCCCAATAATCTTGTATGAACAGTTCAAGTTCTTTTTCAACTTGTACTTTTTGGTTGTTGCATTATCACAGATTGTTCCTCAGTTAAGAATTGGATATTTATCGTCGTACATTGTGCCGTTGGCGTTTGTATTGACAGTTACAATGATGAAAGAAGCCGGGGATGATATACTGAGACGTCGTAGGGATAAGGAACAGAACCACGAACTATACGAAGTGCTCAATAGAAGTTCCTCAGACGCCTTGACTGTCGAAACCAAACTCGTGCCAGCCATGGGATTGAGAGTGGGAGATTTGGTGAGGTTGCACAAAGATGTTCGCATACCGGCAGACATGATTTTGCTACAGTCTTCAGAACACACTGGTGAAGTTTTTATCAAGACCGATCAACTAGATGGTGAGACGGATTGGAAACTAAGAATAGCATGCAGTGCTACACAAGCTTTACAAAATGTTCAGCAGCTCATCAACTCAGTGGCGGTGATTGTGGGGAATCCTTCCAAATCAATCCACCATTTCAATGGACAATTAATTTATACTTCGCCCTCGGCAACTGGGTCTGCTTCTCCCAATGCAAACAATGAAGCATTTGCATTATCTATTGATCAAACATTGTGGGCCAATACAGTGTTAGCATCAGGTACAGCCATAGGAATGGTTGTTTACACAGGTATCGAAACTAGGCAGCTGATGAATACTACCAAAAGTGGTGTCAAAACTGGATTGTTGGAATTGGAAATCAACAGCCTCTCGAAGATATTGTGTGCTGTTGTGTTTGTCTTGTCCGTGGTTTTGGTTTTAGCTCATGGTTTCCCGTTAAAGAGAACATGGTACCTTGACATCATGCGATTCTTGATTCTTTTCTCCACCATTATCCCGGTGTCATTGAGAGTGAATTTGGATTTGGCCAAATCAGTCTATGCGTCGCAAATACAGAATGACAGTGCTATACCGGGCACCATTGTTAGGACGTCTACGATCCCTGAAGATTTGGGTAGAATTGAGTACTTGCTAAGTGATAAGACGGGTACTTTGACTCAGAATGAAATGGAGTTGAAAAAATTGCATTTGGGCACCGTCAGTTATGCGGGGGATTCCATGGATATTGTTTCTGACTACTTGAAAAGCTTATGGAAATGCTTGGATTCTGGACAGAAAAAGAGAGACTTGGGGTCCCGTGTTTGTGAATTGGTTTTAACGTTGGCATTGTGTCATAATGTTACACCTACGTATGACGACGATGACGGTGACGGCATGAGCGGGTTTGGAGAAGTCACCTACCAAGCTGCCTCTCCAGATGAAATTGCGATTGTCAAGTACTGTGAACTGGTTGGATTAAAGTTGTACAAGCGTGATAGACATTCCATTACCTTGTTGCATGCTGCTAGTAACCAAATATTGGAGTTTGAGATATTGTACAATTTCCCCTTCAGTTCTGAAACCAAGCGTATGGGTATCATTGTTAAGGACAAGAATAGAGAAGACATTTGGTTTATGGAGAAGGGTGCCGATACAGTTATGTCCACGATTGTTTCTTCTAACGATTGGTTGGATGAAGAAACTGGTAACATGGCAAGAGAAGGTTTGCGTACGTTGGTGATTGGAAGAAAGAAATTGAGCAACAAGATGTATGACGATTTTGTCGACAACTACAAGCAGGCTTCCTTGTCGATGCATGACAGAGATAGCAACATGCAGAAAGTTATGAGCTACTACTTGGAACAGGACTTGGAGTTGCTTGGTTTGACTGGTGTCGAAGACAGATTGCAGAAAGACGTGAAGACATCCATTGAATTGTTGAGAAATGCTGGTATCAAGATCTGGATGTTGACTGGTGATAAAGTCGAAACTGCCAAGTGTGTTTCCATCAGCGCCCGGTTGATCTCGCGTGGTCAGTATGTTCATCAGATCACCAAACTTGCACATCCAGAGATGGCCATGAACCAATTGGAGTACTTGAGGGTCAACACCAACGCATGTTTGCTTATCGATGGTGAGTCTTTGGCTACATACATGAAGCATTTCAGCGACGAATTTTTCAACGTTGCAATCAAGTTACCTGCTGTTATTGCTTGTCGTTGTTCACCTCAACAGAAAGCAGACGTGGCTGTAGCAATCAGAAAAATGACTGGCAAGAGAGTCTGTTGTATTGGAGATGGTGGTAATGACGTGAGTATGATCCAATGTGCCGACGTCGGTGTTGGTATTGTTGGTAAAGAAGGTAAACAAGCTTCATTAGCTGCCGATTTCAGTATTGACCAATTCTGCTACTTGTCCAAGTTGTTGTTATGGCACGGTAGAAACTCATACAAGCGTTCGGCCAAATTGGGTCAATTTATTATCCACCGTGGGTTGTTGATCTCCGTCGCCCAGGCGGTGTATTCCATTGCTTCAAAGTTTGAGCCATTGGCATTGTACCAAGGGTGGTTGATGGTTGGGTACTCAACGGTGTACACCATGGCGCCGGTGTTCTCCCTTACTTTAGACTGTGACATTGATGAGCATTTAACAAAGCTATACCCCGAGTTATACAAAGAATTAACCTTGGGCAAGTCGTTGTCATACAAGACGTTCTTCATGTGGGTGTTTATATCATTATACCAGGGTTGTGCCATCCAACTAATTTCACAACAGTTGCAGAGCCTTTTGCAAGACAAGTTCACCACGATGGTTGCGCTCTCATTCTCATGTTTGGTGTACAACGAGCTAATCATGGTTGCTATATCCATCAACAAATGGAACAAGATCATGGCCAGCACCATCATCGTCACGTTCTTGGCATACATCGGCTCGATCCCGTTCTTACTGGAATACTTCAATCTTGCCTACGTTAGCTCATTCTCGTACCTTTGGCAGGTAGGTGTTATCTTGGTTGTTTCGTTGTTCCCCGTGTGGCTTGTCCAGTACTTGAACAGAAGGTTGAGACCTCCAAGTTATGCCAAAGTCCAACAAGACTAAACCTTATATACACACATTATATAATTTCGATAATTAATGATTCTTATTTATTAAAATTGCGAGATGTTAAGAATATACACAGTTGTACAACTACTACTAAATGTATATATATAGAGCTAACTGTCTCTTTAGATATCATAGGCAAGTTTTTATGGGATGTTATCATCGATCTGCATGAATCTGAGAATGATCATAAACTGGTCCTCTTCATAAAGGAACGCGTTTCTAAACTTAATGACATGTTTCCATCTCTTTGAGTTCATGCCTTTCAACTCCCTAAACAACTTATCCCATAAATGGTACCCGCCAAGCTTCGAACGCACCTCCTTGTTAGTCAACACAATGTCAAACTTGTCGGTGAAGATGGGCACTTTCCCCAGACGTTGCTGGTGTGCGGCCCAGATCAAGATGTGGCCGAAATAGGACAACACGGAGTAGTCCAAGTTGTTCTGGTGAATGTCTTTCTTGGACGGGGTCAACTTGGTGCGGGTTGTCTCCAAGTTGATCTCGTCGTAGTCGCCAAACAACCCCAAGACGTTGGGGTAGGTTTTGACGGTTTTCTTGAAGCCTAGGGACTCGTAGAGCGCCACGTTGATGCAGAGCGTCAAGAAGATCTTCTTCTTGTCGAAATCAGCAAACAAGTCGTTCGTGTGGGAGGTGACGAATTTCACGGAGTTGGCGGCGTATTTGGAGATGGAGGAGGACGTCATCAAGGTCTTGATCTTGACATCGGATAAATCTGAATGGAGGATTTGTTGATGGGACATGCCGATAATGGTTTTGATGGGTTGGACTTCTGGAAGGTTTTCGGAGTACTTTTTGTTGGTGGTGCTCTTGACAGATCTTAATTTTATGCTGAATGGGTTACTGGTGTCTGCCTCGGGTGCTGCTTCTGGTGTGGGTTCTTTGGATTTAGGAGTATTATCAAGCTCCTCGTTTTCTGCAGCACCTTCTTTGGTCAAGGCAGCACGTTTCTTTCTTCTGTCTTTTCTCTTCTTGTTCTTGAGCTTACGTTTGAGGATGTCTTCTTCCGTTTCTCCTTCTTCACCATCAATAGTAGCAATAGTCGTGTCACCTTCGTCAAAGTCCTGGGTGACGTCCGCGTCTGGTGTGCTTTCAATGGTGTCAGCTTCCCCGGGGGTGCTATCCTTATCTGTAGTTTTGGCAGCATCTTTACCCTTCTTGCGGTTTTTAGGGTTCTTTGTTTTCTTAGTTGTCTCAGACTTGCCTTGTTCTTCGGAGTTGTCCAAAACATCCTTATTGAACACCTCAGTTTGGTCCTTCTTGATATCCTTAGTATCAATCTTCGGTCTCAAGTTCGCATTAGATCTCGATTTCCTCAAGTTATCCTTCTTTGCCTCAGATTTCACCCTGTTGAGACCTCGTTCACTTCTCTTCTTATTCAATCTACCTGAACTCTTCTTCTCCTTCAATTCAGGCGCATCATTCTTTTTTGGCACCTCCTCTTCATCATCATCACTTGAGAAATCAATCCCCTCCATGTCCTTCGTGACATCCGCAACAGTAAACCTCTTTGGCCCCTTCTTAGGAGCTCCTTTCTCTTTCCCATTCTCCTTCTTTTTGGCACTCTTACCGGCAAACGAATCCAGGATGACGATCTCGGCCCCACTAGTCACAGCCTCGGAGTAGACCACCTCACCTTCGACTTTGTCTTTATTGGTCAATAAATAATCCAAGTCGTTTTCAAACTCCTGCTCATTGACAACCTCAACTTCAACCTCGGGTGTCTCTCCACCAGATGATGTTTCAATAGTCTCGGACATTTTTGTAGTATTGGTGGGATTAGGAATCGGAACAGGACTCGAGTTCTTTTTCGCTTTTCTTCTGATTCTTCGGTCAACTATTGCTGTTGGCGCCATGTAAAAATCTAATGGATCACGATCCGTGTCTGTACGAAACTAGGAAAGTGGGGGGGGAGAATACCTGAAAGGACAAACTTGACAAAAAGGAAGAAGAAGAAGTAGAAGAAGAAGAAGAAATTTTTACTGGAATGCTTTTGGTTTATTTAATAAGTATGCAGATTGGGTACACTACACGGGACGGTAGAAAATTTTCAATTTCGTGTCACTTGTGTTGAGGGTAAAGTGGACCACAAAATTTTGTCTGTGTTTAATAGTTGGGTGGGTCCTACCATTCTTCTGCATGGTTGTACACTCTGTTAAAAAATCTAAATTAGACGAGTAAAAATGTCAAGAGAATGTGTAACAATTTAAAGTACGTTACATACAAGGCGGTGGCCCCTGCAATTGGAAGGGGAAGCAGCTTTTAAGATTTCAAGGAAATTACACGAAAGGAGTGTGAAAACTCTAATGAACCCTGTTTCCACAGTCCCAAAGATAAGCAGCAACCACCACCTTCTTCATCTTTTCGGGAGGGATCCTGTATAGAATAGAAAGAATATTTATTTATAAATATATATAATATTTTGGTTTTTCTCTTTTGTCATTGCTTGGAAACTGGAGCAACACTTATCTAAATAAAGAATGAAGACAGACAGCAAGAACTTAATCATCAAATGCTAGTTAATCGTTTGTATCGATCCAACTTAAAAAGTAGAAACGAATTCTTCAGTGACCTTACTCAAGTGTTCCAATTCGTCCTTGGACAATTCACCCTTGTTCTTGATAGCATCCAAGATACCGGTTTCGTTGGACTTCAAGTAAGAAGAGAAAGCTTCTTCAAATTCACCAATTCTGTCAAGAGCAACACCGTCCAAGAAACCGTTGACACCAGCAAAGATCAATGGGACTTGTTCTTCAGCAGCCAATGGGTGGTATTGTTTTTGCTTCAACAATTGGGTCAATCTTTCACCTCTGTTCAAGGTTTGTTTGGTAGAAGCATCCAAATCGGAACCGAATTGGGCGAAAGCAGCAACTTCTCTGTATTGGGCCAAGAACAATTTCAAAGAACCAGCAACTTGTTTCATAGCTTTAACTTGAGCAGCAGAACCGACACGGGAGACGGACAAACCGACGTTAATAGCTGGTCTGATACCCTTGTAGAACAATTCAGCTTCCAAGAAAATTTGACCATCGGTAATGGAAATAACGTTGGTTGGAATATAAGCAGAGACATCACCACCTTGGGTTTCAATGACTGGCAAAGCGGTCAAAGAACCACCACCGTAGGCGTCGGACATCTTAGCAGCTCTTTCCAATAATCTAGAATGCAAGTAGAAAACATCACCAGGGTAAGCTTCTCTACCTGGTGGTCTTCTCAACAACAAGGACAATTGACGGTAGGCAACAGCTTGTTTGGACAAATCGTCGTAAACAATCAAGGCGTGTTTACCGTTGTCTCTGAACCATTCACCAATAGCACAGGCAGTGAATGGAGCAATGTATTGCAATGGAGCGGCTTCAGAAGCAGTAGCAGCAACAATGACAGAGTATTTAAGAGCATCGTTTTGTTCCAAGGTTTGGACCAATTGAGCGACGGTGGATCTCTTTTGACCAACGGCAACGTAGACACAGTACAACTTCTTCTTTTCGTCGGTACCATTGTTCCATCTCTTTTGGTTCAAGATGGCGTCCAAAGCGACGGCGGTCTTACCAGTTTGACGATCACCAATGATCAATTCTCTTTGACCTCTACCAATTGGGACCAAAGCATCGACAGACTTCAAACCAGTTTGCATTGGTTCGTGGACAGATCTTCTTGGCAAGATACCTGGGGCCTTGACTTGAGCTCTGGAAGAACCAGAAGCGTTGATTGGACCCTTACCATCAATTGGGTTACCCAAACCGTCAACAACTCTACCCAACAATTCTGGACCGACTGGGACGGAGACAATTTGACCAGTTCTCTTGACGGTTTCACCTTCCTTGACCAATCTGTCGGAACCGAACAAGACCACACCGACTTGGTCGGCTTCCAAGTTCAAAGCCATACCTTTAGCACCGGAGGAGAATTCAACCAATTCTTCGGCTTGAATGTTGTTTAAACCGTAGATACGGGCGATACCATCACTAGATTGGAATGTTAGTATGACGTGGGCCAGACAGGGGTGTTGTGGCTCTCTTGACATTGTTGTCCCCTTTGGTGTGTTTGATGAGCGTGTCCGCGCACCCAAAAAAAGTTCGGCCAATAAAAATTGGTCAAAAATTTTTCATAGTGACACGAACAATCCAAAGGGTTGCAAAGGGGACATGAGCTCCTTAAATCAATTGATGTGTAAGGAAGAATACATACCCAACGGACAAAACTCTACCGGTTTCGTTCAAGTTGGCTTCGTCAGAAACACCTCTGATTCTGTCTTCCAAGATAGAAGAAACTTCAGTTGGGGCAGCCTTAGCGGAGGCGTATCTTTGAGCAGTTAACAAAGTTGGACGAGCCTAGAATTGGTGATGTTAGTATTAGGCGGTTGTTGTATTGGGGGCGGGTGTCGTCAATTGTTGTCCATTGGGGTGCGGGTACTGTCAATTGGTTAGGAATCGGGAATTGGACGAACTAATCTCGACCATTCCGATCCAATTGACTGATTTCAAGACTCAATTTCCCGTTCATTGACGATTCCCAATTGTTTTTTGGGTAGTTCCTTGTTCTATTCTTCCATGGGATTCCATTATTGCTTTGGGCCCAATCTCAATTGACAATTTCAGTGTGTTGAACTTGAATACATACAACTCTTAATGATGATCTAGCAGCAACAGCAGCTGAACGAGCAGCAGTACGTAAAATAGGACGAGCTGACAACATTGTTCTATAATTTCTTCTTCTTTTTATAGGGTGGGTCAGGGATAAATAGAAGTTGTGAAGAGGGAAGAAAAAGGGAGAAAAGAAGAGGAAGTTATATAAAATTTATGTTGAAAAAATCCCAAAGAAAAATTTGTGTGCGCCAGTGTGTCTGATTCTCAATTTTCATTGGCACTTCACCGAACAAACTCCTCGCTTCGCAATTTGATTGGTTAACAGTAAAATGGGTCACGTGCGCACACATTGTGTTCCACCACAGAGGAAAATCTAAATCGGTAATTGGAAAACCTGGGGGAAACTATGTGGAGCCGGAGTTGGACTACAGAGCGGAACGTCTTATGTAGAACGATGGCTGGGAAAAAACGAGTAGATGTAGTGAAACCCAGTCAATTGACGTGGTTTCGGTTGCTTTCAACCAGAAGATTCGTCGAAACGTGGAGCTCCTGTGGACGCAACGCCAATTGCTTACAAAGAGAACGATACCCTGCACCATTAGTCTAGAGTCTGAGAATTGCACGTTACTGTCTCTTCCAATTGATTGGAACAAAGTACGGTAGCCTCCACTTACCCACATCTTGCCTTAGCACAGGTCCAAGAGCATGGTCGCAAACAAAACCAAATCGGCCAGTGAGGGAGCGACAGAAGCAGGAAAAAAAAAAAAGGGAAGAAAAATTTTCAACAAACCACTAACCACGATCCTAGTCTTCACCCTATCCCCAGACACATTTGCAAGATGTTAAGTTTCACAGCTAAGAGGGTATTAGCTACTGGGTACTCAAGACAAGCGTTGAGATTCAATTCTTCCAAGGAGGTGGGTGCCTTGGACATCAATAATCTTTTCAAGAGAATCGACCAAGTTTCTCAAAAAGCTGCTGAAAAGAACAAGACTTTGCAAGAACAAGTAGCAAAAGCTCAAAGGAGTGCTCCTAGAAGTGAGAACCACCAAAGACGCCAAAATAATGGTGAAAGACGCCAATATGATGGTCAAAGACGTCAATATGATAGCCAAAGACGTCAATATAATGGTCAAAAATATCAATATGAAGGCGAAAGAGGTCAATACGGTGGACAGAGACGTCAATATGATGGCCAGAGACGTCAATATGACGGACAGAGGCGTCAAAATGATGGTCCAAGAAATAACAGAGAACGTCTTCCACAAGGCGAACAACCACGTCGATATGAAAGACGTCAACACGCAGGGGATGTTCGAGCTCCTGTGGACCCAGAAGAAGCAGCTAAAAACTTGTCTAATCTCACTGGCATAATAGAAGTGAGACCAAGGAGAAGTTTCGAAGCTAAAGACAACTTTCAAGGTGCTCATATAAAAAGCAGAACAAACGAACTGCAACCAAGACAGTACCGTGCTGCAGATAGACCCCGTGCTGCACCAAACAGAAACAGAAACAGAACCACTTCTGCTGCATCCAATAGAAGAACAGGTGCTGGGATAGCAAGAGACAAGAAAAAAGTTGGCGAGTGTATCGCCCCACCAATAGACTCCATCGATTTGGTTGCTACTGAGTTGAAGCCAAAGATCAAACCTGAACATTTCTTCTACGGTAAGGTTCCTTCGGTTACCAGCACTGTCACTGCCAGATTGGCATCTGTTGCCAAGATGACTTTGACTGACTCGCAATACCCATACAAGTTACCCAAGGACATTATCAACATGGCTCCTCTGAAGTCAGGCAACCCGTTCCTCTTGCAAAAGAGCTGGAGATTGGATGTGGACCAGGAGGTCATAAAACAAAGAGTGAAGACCGTAGTGTTGGGGCAAGTTGATGACTTGAAGATTGAGGGTGAGAAGACTAAATTGGCAACCGAGACTCTCCACGACATCAACATCAATCCAAACTTGAGCAAAGAACAGAAACAGGAAATGTTTGATATTGTCAATGGAGTAAAGGGTCTCAAGACTCTTTTCAACGATGCTCATTGGAGGAAGCAAGCCTCAGAGCCCTAAAGGTGATGTGGAAGTTGTCGTTATTGAACGTGTAAATAGCAGTATATTATTCGAGTTAGACGACAAATGAACAGAAAGAAGGGTGTACGTTTTCTTGTAATGATTATTAGTGAGATGTACATGGCGCATCCCAGGCGAAGGAGGGGCCCCCATGATGGAGATACCGCTTGCCTAGCCAACACAAGAAGGCGGGTGGATCTAATTACAAATGGGGAATTTTATAGATGAAATTGAAGATGTGTATGTACATGTCTGCTGCATAATTAAGACATCATTCTCTGTCTTGAAAAAAACGAGGCAGAGACAAAGAGCACTGGTAAAATTAGCAACACATTTCTCTGGCTGCCTCTTTCTCTCTCTCTGTGGTCGTAACCTTTTTAACACTTTCTCGTTTTCCGTTGTGTAGTTCTCGGTTGCCAACAACCACAAAGAGAGAGAAATAGGCTTTTTCCTTTGCAACCATATTATAAACACCACCACTCCTTCCCACACACACGCTCACACTGCGACGGTGATGAAGATCGTTATTGTTCTACTTCCAGACGTTGCTGCTGCTGTCTTTCAAAAAAAATCACAATGAAACTAGCCAATCGGTGAAAGGGCATGAGTGAGCAAGTCTCTGCACTCCACGCTCTGGACACACTCACAGCAAACCTCGAGTGTGAATAGGGGGGGAGAGTTCCAATTCGAACTCTAACAGTCACACGCGAGAGAGGGGACGCTGCTCCGTCGGAGTGGCACTCCTTAGAGTATTTTTCTTTTTTTTTTTTCTTTGTGGGCTAAACTGTGGGATGCGCCAGCCGGTTTCGACCGAAGAGTGGCACCATCTTCAATATGCGTTAGTCCGTTGTCAGTGGGGGAGGGTCTTTTTCTAGTAGAAAACAGGCGATGTTGAACAAACCACAACGAATCAGATGAGATGATAAGGCAAAGTGTATATATTTTTTTTGATTAACAAAAACAGATAAAAACAATCTAACTGTTGATGGTGAATAGTTGCAAGGTTCTCCCGTACAAACAATTAATGAAAGATGTCAAAAAAAAGTAAAAAGAAAACCCCCAATGTGAATATGCAAACTAAAACTCAATACTCTTCTTGAACTGAGGACAGTTTGCTAGAATGTAAAATAGACGACGACGTGAAAACCCTTTAACAGCCAAATCAAATAAAAAGAAAGAAGAACCCAAGGACAAAACGATTAACAGGAAAAAGCAACAAACAGTTTCGGAGAATGGACTGTTAAGGTGCAACAGGAAAAAAAGGCAAGCAGGAAATACATTAAAAAGGAAGAAGTGGTAGTAGATATTATGGACGTAGGTTTATATCTTTGTGAACAAGGATCTGGCTGATATGGTTCCCTTTATGGTGTTGTCGCTGGATGTGCTTGTTTCTTTGTAGGAGAGCAAGAAAGGGATGGTTGTGGAGAGGGCCAAGTAGCCTAATAGTAAAGCAGCAGATGATCTTGAGTGGAAAGGAGCTTGTTTCATATAGAAGGAGTACATTTGTGGCGATGATGTGTAGTGGTCAGTGGTTGTTGATAAGAAGGAAAGAAAAAAGTAGGACTAGGAAAGACGAAGAGGAAGTAGGGGTATTATATATATTTATACTGGTGGGAGGGGGGATGTTAAATTTTAGTTAGAAATTGCGAAATCCATAATAAAAAAAGAATAATATGTGGGCGTATTACCTAAGAAGTAAGCTTTGCATTGTAGTGTAACCTCAGTTGAAGATAGTTACACAAAACAGAAATCATTCGATTTACACTCTCACTACTACTGCTGAGATTTATTCTGCTGGCACAGGTCGTGTACTCAGGCAATGTTCTTAAGAACCGGAAATACTAAAAAATATAAACCGCTAACAAATGCTGACTCAGTGGTTTACTAAACTCACTTGCTTGCTTGCTTATCCACTTATCCACCACTTGACTGCAAAGTGGCGGAAATCTCCTTGTCCCTCACTAAAAGAGGAGAACCACACACTCATACCCACTAACACCCTCAGATTAATAATCGCATCACCTACCTACTTCCCCAACCCAACCCATAAAGTATCCTGATCTCTAAACAGTATGGCAAATGTGGGACATCATGCTTACATATACCATTACATAACACAACCTCCTCATTGTCTGCCTAATCCCCCCTAACTTTCGCACTGTCTCTCTCGCTCACACACACACACACCACCACCCGCATTAGTGCAACACTTTTCGACATGACAACAGAGCACAATGAGAAAAGGGTGAATTCCACTTCTACTGTTTTAATTCTTATCCTCTTGTTCCTCCCTCCCTACCCACCAAGAACAATCGACAGAAAGAGACACACCATCCCACCATCGGACATCCCAAGCACTCAACGAATCACATCCCACACCCATGTTTACAATTCATGGATTTTGGGTAATTCACCATCGTGTTTGTCTTTTAGGTCCACGTACACGTCTATACGTGTTTTGCGTGACACGCTACACGTAGAACCAGGCGTTTTAAAGAATGGATGTGTATGTGGGTGTTATTTTTAGACGTGTACTGATCTTTTAGATAAAAAATCAAGAAAAAAAAAACCAAACTTGCAGAGTATAAAAAGCAAAGCCAATTCCTGTTTCATCCATAGCCACGTTTGTGTTGTTGTTGATTATTTGGTTTTTGGCCCATTGAAACAGTGGGTTTTGTGCAATAGTTGCGTATATCAACAATGGCCAAGAGGAAGGGAAGGAGGGAGAGGATGAAGAAAGGAAGGAACGACAGGCCCAAAAGTATCAAGGAATGGAAGATCTACATCAATCACAAAACCAAAACAAGCAAGCTACGAAGGTTATGTCATGGCGTTACGTTAGCGACGGAACCCAAGAACGAGAAGAAACGAGGGATGTCAAAAGGAAAAGGGTACGATCGTTTAGGTGTTTGAGTTTCCTCTATCGTTTTTGCGCCTCTACACTCGAGAACACAACAAAAGTAATATAAACTTCGGCATAGCTTGTACTGTTGTTGTACAGACCACTTTCAGTGGCACTGAATTTTTCACCCCCATTCTTCTTGTTGACATCAACCAAGAGGATTTGTTTGGCTTCTCTTTCTTTAGAGACAACCCAACACAGTCACCGTACGAAGCCTAGCATTCGACTCCTCACACGTAAGAGTTGTCGCGGCAATATTAAAATCAAGTTCCACTAGCACATACATGATCTGTACAGATGCTGTATTTCCATGTCAGCTTCTATACCAGTCAATTCGTACACACTCTAATCTACTTCACAGTCATCACGTGGCCATGAGCCCAATGTAATATCTCTCATACGGTAGGGTTCATCCGTAAATGCTCGGACAATAACTCTGATGATTCACAAACTGACCTGATGGACCGCAATCGTTTGGCGTCAATTGGCTCGATTAGCCATCTCGTGGGCACTTATTACTTCACCCAATTTGATTCTTGATATCTTTTAATGCAATGGTCAAGTAAATAATCCCACCCAAGCATTGAAAAAGAAAATAACAATAATATGTTTGTTCTGAGCTTCAACTCCCTAATTTTCTCATTCATGTTATCCAGTATGTTGTACGTAAGGTATCCTATCACCTTCACGGTTCTTCAAAGGTGTCTTTGGTGTTTATGCATGCAGAGAAGTAATTGAATTTGTGTTCACTCCGTTTGATGAAAAAGTAAAAAACCCTGCTTATAAAACACTTTAAGCCCAAAACCCTATCCAAAGACATTGGCTTCTTAGTCCGACTGTCGAATGAAGAACAGGGGAGGAGGACAACTTGCTCCGTTTCGCAATTGGTGGATTTCGGCGAACAATGCATTGCTGTTGATCCTTCGACCTTGTCCACCTCACCCCCTAATCTTAATCTATTCACTCCCTGGTGGTAGTTCTCCCGCATTCCATTATCCAAATACAGTAATTGCGAATCACCCTCGCTCATTTCCGATCCATGGTCGGAAAACCGACACTCACTCAGTCTCTCCCACTCGCACTCGCGCGACGCAATCCACTATCAACGGAATTTCTATCTTTTCCAGTCCAATTACTCAGCGACTGTCCCCAACCACCTGCCCCCCATTTCCGATGTCATGTCATCTTCATCTCCATTTGAAGTCATATCATTGCCATATTCCTGGATTCATGCCCACGGACCATCCTCACGGTTCGAAAACTTGCTGAATCTAATCAACACGTCCTACAATAAACCACGGTATAAGTTTGGCATCATCAAGACGCCAAGAATCAAGAACAACGAGTCTATCTTGCTGGACTTGGCCATAGGTGTCAACGATGAGATATGCATTTACTTACTCCTAGGGAAACCTGAGATATTCGACGAGCTGTTTGACGTGGATGGATACCGGAGAGATTTAACCACGGAGTCAACAACGGTGCACCAGGCATTTGCGAACGATATCCCAGAGAAATACTATCCCGTGTTTGACCTCGACAAGATAGATACGACGAGCGTGAAGTTTGCAAGCGATGACTTTGAGTTCACCGACGATGTCTTGAACAGATGCGTAGCGAGTGTCGGGTTGCGATCGTTCCATGGGCCCAACAAGCCACGCGTCAAGGAGTTCGAACTAACGGCATTCACGTCCTTCATGCGCAACACGGCGCCCGTGTTCTTGGACTTCGTGATCGCGCAGTGCTTGCTTGACCCTGCGAGATTCGTCAGGTTGTCCCAGATGGGGGAGTTGCAGGACTACGATAAGATCACGATCCACGCCGACGTGATTAAAGAACACGGGTTGGTGGAGTACTATGTGAAGAAGTGTGCTTTCGTGCAGGCTGACCGACCCGACGTTCATGTGACTGTGGCGGAGGACATGAAGGCAGCTGAGGGGATTTTTGAAAAAGGTGTTTTGGCTGCGAGAGATTTCCGTATCTCGTTCTTAGAAAGAGAGATAGATGTAGAGAAAGTATAAATTTTTGTTTAGATAGATATACGTTAGAGATTTGGTTGATGCCATATTGCAGTTCGAAAGTGATCTGAGCTTTTGCCCAGATATTGGCACGAAATCTTCATGAAAATATGATCCTTCCCAAATCAACTTTATCTCAGCTCCTGAGTCTGACGTTGTTGGCGTATCTCTCCCACTCATCTCGAAAGGTTCTCCCACTCAAGAGGACTACATCTTGAACGGGTGACCCTTGATATTGCATCCTTCCAAATATGGCAATCACGCCGCACCCAGTCGAGTCGCGTCGCCAAAACCAAAAAAATCCAGCATTCCACTCAACCGTGTCTCAACATCAAAGAGCAACAAAAAAAAAACACACACCCGAATAACAGCATCTCAACCCATCATTCAATTCAACCACCAACGAAAATGTCCACGTACTCGCCCGAGATAACCAAATTGATATCTGACGGATCCCGTGCATACTCCGCCAAGGACTTTGATCTCGCCTGTGAGAAGTACGGCGAGGCGTGCGAGAAGTATGCGGAGGCACACGACGGCAACGAGGACGGCGACTTGTTGTTGCTCTATGGAAAAGCTGTGTTCCAGAGCGGTGTCAGTAAGTCGGAGGTGTTTGGTGGGAATCCGGACACTGCGGAGGCGAAGAAAGAAGAAGAAGAAGAAGAAGAAGATGGAAAAGGCGATGATGGGAAGGAAGAAGGGGAGAAGGAAGACGATGATAAGTTTCAGTTTTATGCTGATGGAGATGAAGAGGAACAGCAGGAAGAGGAGGGAGCACCTCAATCAGCTGAAGGAGAAGGTCAAGGAGAAGGAGACGACGAGGGTGTGGCGCAGAGTGATTTTGAAATTGCGTGGGAATTATTAGACTTGGCTAGATCCTTATTTGAGAACCAAGTCAAGTCGTTAGACAAGGGAGATTTGACAACACCATACTTATCCAACGACACGGAAGAGACTGACAACGAGTACGTTACAACGGTGCGGAAATTATCCGAGACGTACGACATCCTCGGAGAAGTTTCCTTAGAGGCCGAGAACTTCAACCAGGCAGCTGAGGACTTGGGCAAGAGTCTAGAATTGAGATTGGAGTTGTATCGAGACACGTCGTCGTTGATCACTGAGGCGCACTACAAGTTGGCGTTGGCGTTGGAGTTCCAGTCCGACGAGGCTGCACTGAGGAAGAAGGCCGCCGAGCAAATGAAACTTGCTGTTGAATCGTTGGAAAGAAGAAATGCGGCGGAGACTGAGGAGGCAAAGAAGAAGGATAACCAGGAGATGATCGATGAGATGAAGGAAAAGTATAAGGACTTGTTGAAGGATCCGTCTGAAGAAATCAAGAACCAGCAGTTGGATATCATCAAGGGAATATTAGGCGAAGAGGCACCTAGTAGTAGTAATAGTAGTGGCAGTGGTGAGAACGTGGGCGCTGCTATAGTGAACAATCTCCAGTCGATGGTTAAAAAGAAGAGTGACAAACCAGCAGTGAATGACTTGTCTGGGTCCGTGAGGAAAAGAAAGAAGCCAGACGCAAAGGACAGTAACGTCAAGAAGCCCAAGAAATAGGGGCACCTGTTTAGATGTGTAGGAATAAAAACTCCGAGATGATCTCAATGTGTAATGGAGTTGTAATATTCCAAAGGGGTGAGGTCAAGACCCAAACGTGTGTATGGGTGAGCGTACGTATATCTCCGAGAGTAGTATGACATAATGATGACTGTGAATCATCGTAATCTCACACAAAAACCCCATTGTTGGCCATACACCACACCAAGCAAAACCACATATCCCCCGGAAAAAAAAGAAACAATCAAAACTACAACCCACTCCCTGATCACACAGTCACTGAGCAAGTTACAGTTCCTACTAGAGAACGACCAAGGTATACAACAGCACCTTAATGGTTAGCACGCTCTCTGTCTCTCTTCCGGCCCCTATCCAAAATTCTGCACTTCCATTTGACCCCAGGGTTGGGAAACAGGGCCACAAAGGAAAAACCCGACGTGAATGAGAATGAGAAAATCTAAGAAAAAGAAGAAAAATTATCACACCAGAAACTTGCCTAATTGGGTAATTTGCATCGGTATTTTCGCACGCACGCATGGTGGAAAAAGTGGTCGAGTTTTGCTTTTGCCTCGGAGTTTCACGCGAGTTTTTCGATTTCGGAACCGGAGGGCGGTCGTCTTGTTGTTTGTGATGTCGTGCTTTGGGCGTGCTGTGCTAATGTGCAGTTATTGTGCTCTTTTTTTTGTTTTTGGTGATCATATGATATTGCTCGGTAGATTACTTTCCTGTGGGTATTCTTTACACGTTTGATTATTGGGTGGATATAAGAGAGAGGGTAAGTGGGGGGGGGAGGTGTTGGTTGTAGGAGTGACCCCTGGGAGGAAGTGTAGTTGGGTGTTCCCTGACGAATGAGAATACGTTTTTGAGAAGATAGTACAGAAAAGGTGTGTTGGTGTGAGTATAATATTTCCATCTATCCGAGGATATGAGTGGAGGAGAGTCGTGTGCGTGTGGATAATTTAGGATCAGTGGAATACACAAAGTTACTAAGAGAGAGACAGAGAAAAATCTGGGGAAGAGACAAAGAGTCACAGTGTGAGTTATTCTGTATTGTGAAATTTTTTGCCCAACTACATAATATTGCTGAAACTAAAAAGAAAAAACCAGGGAAAACCAACAACGTCCCCAGTAAAACTTTTCTATAAATATCAGCAGTTTTCCCTTTCCTCCATCCTCTTCTTCCTCTTTTTTTTTACTTTCCCTTTTTTCTTACTTTTTCCATATCATCCTTTAGAATTGTCTAACAAACAACTATATATCTATCAACCATGGCTTACACAAAGATCGACATCAACCAAGAAGATGCTGACTTCCAAAAAGAAGTTGCTGAAATCAAAAAATGGTGGTCCGAACCAAGATGGAGAAAGACCAAGAGAATCTATTCTGCTGAAGACATTGCTAAGAAGAGAGGTACCTT
This sequence comes from Candida pseudoviswanathii, assembly GCA_030565125.1. Classification (NCBI taxonomy): domain Eukaryota; kingdom Fungi; phylum Ascomycota; class Pichiomycetes; order Serinales; family Debaryomycetaceae; genus Candida; species Candida pseudoviswanathii. The sequence goes on along the minus strand of JAJMBE010000059.1, from coordinate 48,088 downwards.
GAAGATTGCCTACCCATCTTCTCAACAATCCGACAAATTGTTCAAGTTGTTGGAAAAGCACGACGCTGAAAAATCTGTCTCCTTCACCTTTGGTGCTTTGGACCCAATCCACGTTGCTCAAATGGCCAAGTACTTGGACTCCATCTACGTTTCCGGATGGCAGTGTTCCTCTACCGCTTCCACTTCTAACGAACCATCCCCAGATTTGGCTGACTACCCTATGGACACCGTTCCAAACAAGGTCGAGCACTTGTGGTTTGCTCAGTTGTTCCACGACAGAAAGCAAAGAGAAGAAAGATTGAACATGACCAAGGAAGAAAGAGCAAACACCCCATACATTGACTTTTTGAGACCAATCATTGCTGATGCCGACACTGGTCACGGTGGTATCACCGCCATCATCAAGTTGACCAAGTTGTTCATCGAAAGAGGTGCTGCTGGTATCCACATTGAAGATCAAGCCCCAGGTACCAAGAAGTGTGGTCACATGGCCGGTAAGGTCTTGGTCCCAGTCCAAGAACACATCAACAGATTGGTTGCCATCAGAGCTTCTGCTGATATCTTTGGTTCCAACTTGTTGGCTGTTGCCAGAACTGACTCTGAAGCCGCTACTTTGATCACCTCCACCATCGACCACAGAGACCACTACTTCATCATTGGTGCCACCAACCCAGAATCCGGTGATTTGGCTGCCTTGATGGCTGAAGCTGAAGCTAAGGGTATCTACGGTGACGAATTGGCCCGTATTGAAACCGAATGGACCAAGAAAGCTGGCTTGAAATTGTTCCACGAAGCCGTCATTGACGAAATTAAGGCCGGTAACTACTCCAACAAGGAAGCTTTGATCAAGAAATTCACCGACAAGGTTAACCCATTGTCCCACACCTCCCACAAGGAAGCCAAGAAGTTGGCCAAGGAATTGACCGGTAAGGACATCTACTTCAACTGGGACGTTGCCAGAGCCAGAGAAGGTTACTACAGATACCAAGGTGGTACCCAATGTGCCGTCATGAGAGGTAGAGCTTTCGCTCCATACGCCGACTTGATCTGGATGGAATCCGCTTTGCCAGACTACAACCAAGCCAAGGAATTCGCCGACGGTGTCAAGGCTGCTGTCCCAGACCAATGGTTGGCTTACAACTTGTCTCCATCTTTCAACTGGAACAAGGCCATGCCAGCTGACGAACAAGAAACTTACATCAAGAGATTGGGTCAATTGGGTTACGTGTGGCAATTCATCACCTTGGCCGGTTTGCACACCACTGCTTTGGCTGTTGATGACTTCTCTAACCAATACTCTCAAATTGGTATGAGAGCATACGGTCAAACCGTCCAACAACCAGAAATCGAAAAGGGTGTCGAAGTTGTCAAGCACCAGAAATGGTCCGGTGCTAACTACATTGACGGTTTGTTGAGAATGGTTAGTGGTGGTGTCACTTCTACTGCCGCTATGGGTGCTGGTGTTACTGAAGACCAATTCAAGGATAACAAAGCTAAGGTTTAAAAAAAGAAGAGGTAAAGAACTTCATTTGAGATGAACTTTTGTATATGACTTTTAGTTTCTACTTTTTTTTATTTATTGCTTAATTTTCTTTATTTCACTCCCCATAGTTTGTGTAGAATATATTTATTCATTCTGGTAACTCAACCCTGTAGCAAACTCGTTGAGTCTCGCCTCATCACGGGTACATCTTTGGAACCAAAGACAAAAAAAAAGTTGGTCAGAACCCTCTCGCTATCCCTTGCTATGCTATCCACGAGATGGGGTTTATCAGCCCAGGCAAATCACTAAAGAGACGAAGACCCAAAAAGAATGGATCCCCATCACCCTCACCAGGTCCACTTTCCAAGATCCAAAAAACCAGTACATCTCCACACCCTCCAATGCCACCACCACCACAACAAGATCACCATCCTGAACATCTCACATTAGACACACTCCCAATCGAGATCCTCCACAAGATATTCGTCTACGTGGGACCATCTGAGAACAACCTACCGTTAGTCAACCGACGGATGTACTCGATACTTTACTTTAGCGGTGTCAAGAGCCTGGAGCCTTGGTACAATTTCACTGTTTTTGAAAGCATTGTGGATAGGTATTATCTATGTGATTTGAACTCCAGGATAGACGTGCGTGTAATACGAAAGAAAATTGAGTACTATTCACGCCAGATCAGGGCTATCCAGCAGAGGTTTCCTAATTGTGCCGAGAACAGGGGCTTTGTGAACTTGGTGGAGGACCTAACTGTCATTCGAACGACGTTGGAGTCGTTTGTATCACGAGCTCATGTTGTTTTGGTGGATATGCTCCAATTCAAGTACGTGTCAGTGGACCTCCTCAAGACGTTAAATACAAGACGAGCGAAGGCCGATGCGGGTTATATGCCGATAAAGTCCAGTCAGGAGATTCAGCTACTTCAGAAACTGCGGCTCAAGTTTCTACGTACAAAGTTCAAGGAGTTAGGAGACCAGCTACGAGACACCACCAAGGCGCTAACCAGCGAAGACCAATCATTGGACACTCCCATAGACACAACTGACCCTGGCGATGAGCAAGATCCGGAGATTAAGTACTATGACGACGAGAACTTCCCCACGGAGGGGTTCTTCTGGTCCACAAGCGAACAGTACACCCGGGTCCAGGACGGCCATGTCGTGTTCAACGAGGGTTTCGAAACGCTTGAGAAACTGGCGTTCGGGAGGGCAAGGATCCCGGACCACTACTTCACCAGGAGCATCTACTCTAGCCGACACTACAACGTGTTGGTGTTCCTCACGAGGTATTTGGTGTTTGGCACGATTGATGGACCAGGCGTCATGGGTTCGATACTAGATATCTTGGAGAATCCGGATGCGTACGTCACGGCGTACTGGCCGCGGTTGAACGAGGTCGTTGACGTCGTTATCAAGTCGAACGATACCCAGAATAAGTTCACCGAGACGCTCTCGCGACTATTCAGGCTTTATAACGCGTGCATGAACAAGGACTACTCGGTGATGAAGTACCAGCACGCCAAGGATTTCCCGAACTTGGTCGCGAGGACTATGACGGCGTTGTTGAAGTACTTTTTTGAGAATGCTCCATCGGCGGATGAGAAACGACAGTTGTGGATCACGGCGATGGAGTTGAAGAACATCCATATCACGGACTTGCTACGTGAGTTTGACGATACCCCGGATTACGACATCCTACATAGATTTGTATGACTTTGGATGGACCGTAGTTTTACATTGCTCGTATATATATATATGACTTCTCGTTTTTTTTTTGCGTTTATGTATAATAGTTATATAACTCTAATATTGTTGATCAATTATAGGCTGGTGGTGTGGGTGTGGGTGTTGGTGCTGTTGTTGTTGCTGGGGTTGTTGCTGGTACGGATCGCTCAAATGGTGAGGCACGGGGTTAGGCATAGTTATTTCATGGAACCAGGGGTGCTGCAACGCCTGTCTAGCCGTGATTCTCGACTCTGGTCTCATCTGCAACAAGCTCTGCAACAAGTTCAACCCCATCGAGTCAAGATTAGGCACAATCAAGCGCAAGTCCTGTGGGACGAAAATCTGCCAGTTGTTCTTGTAGTTCGTGTACTGGCTTATTCCGGGCCAGGTGCGCTCGTTGGGGGTGCCCATCAATCTAAAGATCTTGATCAACTGGTCCTCGTTGGCAGTACCAGGGAACAACGGTTTCCCTGTGCACATCTCGGCAAAGATGCACCCTGCGGACCAGATATCGATGGAGGTGGTGTATGCTCTGGACCCCAACAAGACATCGGGGGCTCTGTACCACAAGGTGACGACTTCGTTGGAGAACGTATTGAACGGGATCCCAAACGCACGAGCTAATCCAAAATCACCTAGTTTCAACTCCCCCTTGTTGTTAATCAACAAGTTCTGTGGCTTCAAGTCACGATGCAAGACGCGATTGTCATGGCAGAACATGATGCCTTTCAACAACTGAAACATGAAAGACTTGACAATCTTCATGTCCAAGGCACCCTGTTGTCCATGCACCTCCATGTACTTCTTCAAGTCCTTGTCCATGTACTCAAATACCAAGGTCAACTTGTTCTCCGTGTGGATGACATCATACAAGGTGACAATGTTCTCGTGGTCCAACTCCTTCATCAAGGAGATCTCTCTGATGGCGGTGGAGGGCGTGCCTTCTTCCGAATCTAGACTGATTTCTTTCAAGGCGACAAGAGCACCTGTGGCCCTGTTTCTGCCCTTGTAGACAGTGGCATAGGTACCTTCACCCAACTTTTCGAGTTGTTGAAATCTGCCCGCGGAGTTAGTAATGTGTGTCAGGTGGGAGGGATTAAAAAACTATCCTTGTGAGTGTAAACATACTGAGAAGATGAACCAGTCATAATCCGTTGAATCCAGTGGTGGTGGTAGTGGTGGTGCTAGAGGTGTGGTTGAGAGGAAGTAAGACTGCAAGCTGAACGAAATCCTTGGGACAGATAAACGCAGTTCAGTCTCATTTGCTGTGTTGGTGAGGTTGGGTGTCTGGCCAGAATGTCGAAAGGGAAAAACCCAAAAGCAGAAAAATTATCGCCCTCCTTTCGATGTCCACCCACGACATATGTCGCGCACACCCACATATCCAGTTTGACCCATTCTTACTGCAAAACATTCTCAGGTTGTCTATAATACGGTCTATATATATGTCTAATGACTTCTAGGGTCTTTCTTCATCAAGTTGACACAGTTCTCAACCCAGCCATTGGCCCCTCCTTCTAATGCAATTATATCAAACACGCGCAACTTTGTGATCTCCTCGGGTTCATTCACCATGTTTGGGATCTTCTCACAACTCATGATAGCAGCGTTTCTAGTGCTTGGAATACGCAACATCTCCTTCTCAACCCTCCATCCGTTCAGGATAGCAATGTCCTCCACGTGGTCAACCAATGCTTTGTATGTAGAAGGGGGCGTCTTGTGTGTGACGTTCTTCCGCGGTGGGTATCTCTTCCTTACACCGTCTATGCCGAATGAACAACATGGGATCACCATGAATGGGAACCCTAATAACGGTATCCAGCACGATAGTTCGTCAGAGTGGTTTCCAATGATGAATGTGTTCTTGGGGAACTCTGTCGTAGTGCTGATTTGATCTGACTTGAGCAACGTGTTGTATGAAAGGTGGTCAGGTGGAAGTAACCTCGCGGCTGATGGATGTGGCTCCAAGAGGATATTTGGCACAATGATCTGCTCTAGCAAGTTCTTCTGCACTTCCTCCGGGTACAACTTCCACGATTTCCTAGCTCGTGCGTCAATTCCCTTCCCACTATACCCCTCCTGGTTCAATATATACACCAACAATCCGTTTCCACACCCTAAATCCCTAAACTCAAACCCGCCAGGCTGCAACCCATTCAACTTCCAGTACTCGATGATAAACGCCGCGATCGCGATGTCTTCAAACACGTGTTTTCGAGGATCAGTCGACTCGGCCCAATTACTCATGAAATATTCCAGGTACTTTTTCTTCAACGTGATGTACTGGTTCTGGAAGTTCACCTTGGGAACCACCAAGTCATGATTCACCCTCTTCTCGTACCCCAACTTTGTTCCCTGCGAGTGCTTCGACGCCGTCGCGAGCAACTTCAACGCGATCCGAATTGGTCTCTCCTGATCCGACATCGATCGCAACAACTTCTCCTGCAGATTACCCACGCCCTGCTCGTGCCCGAACGGCAAGTAGTGGATCGACACCGCGGACTTGTTGAAATACACCCCGATTCCATACACGGGCGGCAAGTAGTACGGTGTCTGCTCATGCGAGCCGATGTGCGGGATATACACCACCAAGTTCGAGTCCACGCCGTTGGTGTACATCAAACACGTCTGGTTGATGATGTAGTCCTTGAACGGGTTGCGGGGGATGATGCGCCTCACGATTTCGTATCGCTTGGCGTACTGTGCCTGAGCCGAGTCCGGGATGGCCCTGATCGAGACGTCCGATAAATCTCGCATGAGCAACGGGGTGTCGTCGTTCGTGGGGAACTGCGGCATCTCGTGCACGAGCTTGCTTGTGAACATCGTGTCGCCTTGGCCCGGGTCGTAGACGTTCTCCTTGAGGATGTCGGCTCGCATGATCACGGTCGAGTTGATGTTGGGCTGCCGGATGATGTTTAGCATGGCGGTCTCGAAATGGGTCACGTCAAAGTCAACGGGGTTCTCGTATACGGGGATCCATGCTGGGCCAAGTTCAGATACCCCCGATGTTAAAAGCTTGGGCTGTATACCCGACTTCTTTCCTTTGGTCATGGTTTTCGTGGGGAGGTGTATGATCGGACTATTGAAAAATTTTATAGATCTGCCTTGTTATAGAAAATTTTTCTTTTATATGAGTGCCCTGGGGCTTTTTGTGTGAGAGTATAACAACTGCAAAAAACAAGACAATCTCCCCTTACAATCGTATATATATTAATAATCCTCGTTAGTAGTCACTATAAATCGATGAAATATGCATCTGTTATGTCGCTGTACTTGTGTTTCTTATAACAGTAATGGCACTTGAATATTTCCATTCCCTTCTTCGATAGTTGCCAGATACTATCTCGCAAAGCCAAATGCTGGCAATAATTCAACACAACAACCTGCGTCATTGACGAGTTCTCAATAACGTATTTCCTCTTCTTGACACTGTTGTCTTCTCTTGTAATGGCTTCTACTAGTGTTTCAGTGATTGGAATGGACTGCTCTCTAGAAACAGGACAAATGAATATAGGATGGTACTTGAACAAGAATCTGTTTGAGTCAGGCAACTGGAACGGCAACTCAAATTGGTATGGGGCAACGAAGCTCGTCACTTGGTTTTCGGAATGGCTTGGGTTTGCGTTGTTGTTGCTCGAGTTGGAAGCAGCTTCAGGTTCTTCTTGCACTTTCTCGGTTGATATCGTCTTCAATTTCTTCAACTTCAGCTGGATTTGGTTGTATTTATAGAAACTTGGCAAGTATATGTGGCCAGCCAAGACGCTTTGAAATAATGATGAATCGTTGGATAACTTCAAATCTTTACAGTACTCGGATATGAACTCGTTGGCAAGGTTCACAAACAAATTGGTATTCTCGTGGATTTTTTCAAAACTTGACAACAATTCACCAACAAACTGCACTTCGCTTCCATGGTTGGTGCTTCTCCTCTTTTGTTCGTTCTCCAAATAAAATCCTTGCTTCATCTTGGCGATAAAGTTCTTGACAGCCGCGAGCATGTGCTTCTTTGAGAAATCGTCGTCTGTATCGGTGTCCTTGTCTGTCTTGAATAATAACAATGTCATTAAGGGCGATATTTCGTTGATGTAGTCTTTAAAGAACCGGGAAAAGTTGTCTTTGGAGTACAAGTAAGCAGCCAACGCATCATCTAACGTGAACGACGAGTCCTTACCATTAAGTAAGATCGTAAACTGGAGCATATGGAACTTGAACTCGATTTCGTTAATGGAATCCAACTGCGCCACTAGCCCAAGGGATGGGTGCGAGTTGCTGGTGGTGCTTGCAGTTGTGGGTGCTGATGACAGAGAGCCACTACCATCAGCAGAGTTTATGGCGACCCTCTCATTGTATTTCTCATCAAACCAATTTAGCGCCATATTCAAATCATGTCTGTTCACAATATTGTCGACAATCTTGTTCAAAACGGCAAACTTGTCGGACAACAATCCGTCTATCACGAGTGGGGAATCAGGTGGCAACTCCTTCAAAATCTCCGGGACGATATCGCATTGACCAACTTTCAACAAGTGAAGTATTATCGTCCTAATAAGCTCCTCTCTATTCTCCGATTTGAGTTTCTTCAATTGCAAGTCGGCCGACAATGCGGAGTCGTTGCCGTTAGACACCAACAAATCAGTGGAACCATTAGTGGGGAAAACCCCGTGCTTGGCGCCAGCAAATGTACTATCTGGATAGCTATTCAACAACAAAGGGTAAGTGTAGGCGTCATCCAAATCGATGTTGAATCTGCTGTTGTTCAAAATGTTCTTTGTGAACTTATTGTTGGCCGAGTTGTATGATTTCAATCGAGATATGGAGGACTTGTACCATTTATCAGATAACTTCGACAACTGATCTATAGATCGAGAAGACTTAGCTGATCCGTTGCTTATCTCCCCCTTTTCCTCGTTATTAACTTCCGCCACTAGGTCAGACTCAATTGATCTCAATTCCGTGAGGAATTCGTTGGAGTCCTGCAACAAGTCGTTCAAGTTGTCCACTCCTGATTGGCTGAAGGTTGTGACTTCGGACGATAACGTGTCTAACAAGCTTGTCATGATTTATATTTGCCACTGGAATGCGAGGGCCGTCCCTAGATCACCAGATATAACGATTAAGTGGGTGGTGGTCTGGGTGGTTGTAAAGTCAGAAAAGCAAGTCACTAGGAAATTGGTGATAACGTAAGACAAGCAGAAGAAAAAATGTGTGGGAGGGAAGCAGGTATCCATGGAGCAGCCCCTATCCATTGTTGTCTGCAGTTTTTTCTCCCTTTTGGCAGTGACAACAGGGCGTTGCATTTCAACCACAGTCTACACGACTCAGATACTAAAGCTAATGGCTTATAGTTATCAGCATTATCATCATCGTTGGGTGGTTCGTCACGTAACTATCTATCCTGTTTTAAATATCTAAATAATCAGCCTTCACTAGCAACTCCAAGGCTAGATGTGTAGGGATGTTGAACTCAGGGATATCCCTACCTTCAGCGACCAAATCCTTGTACTTGTAATGGTAGTACAAATACTCGACAATGCACTCTAGTATATCGCCATCCATATCTAACCTGATCTTGCCGGTTCTACCTTCTTCAAATCCCTGCGAGTTTCTCAAGACCGATGATATCGACGCAACCTCTTTCAATATCACATATTTGAAATTGTCGGACGAGACTAGCGTGATGTACTCTTTAGTGGACGATGACATGAGTTCGTAGATGCTTGGGGGGAGGTGCTGACACGTCTTGTGGTTGGTGGTGATGGTTGTAAGATGGTTATAAAAAAAAGTTGACAATAAATAACGATCGTCTCGGTTGTCCTCCATACAGAAGCAGCGATCTTCAAATACCCAACCACTCCAAGAACAACCACCAACCCATCAATGCCACCAAATCCAAGCTTCAATTGGCTGAAACTACAGAATGTCTACTATAATATAAGGACATGTTATGAGGACCTCAACTGGTCTATTGACAATCTTTATTCGAACTACGTTGTGTCCTTTTCGCCCAATACAACCTTAATAGCAATAGCGTCGAGAAATGTCCCCCACCCCAACCTAATTGAAATCTACTCGAACAGCGGGAACAAGATATGGTCGATAGTGTACAACAGCACGCACGACGACTACATCCAGAGCTTCCATTTCACGAGCGATGAAGACTTGATAATTATAATGAACAATGGAAAGTACCGACATTACTATGACTTGATGGGTAATTTCAATGAGCACAACTTCTTGGAGAACCTAACCAAAATGGACAACTTGAATACAAATGATGATAACAGCCAGATGGATTCTGGATTCAATGGTAGCAGAGTCATCACGAACTTGGAGAATAATGAAACGGAAGAGATTATAGAGATACTCGAAGTGAAAACATGGGAGAATTATTTGGTTGTCAGATTGCAGACAAGGTTGATAGTCACGAATTTGAACACCTTTGTGAATTACGAAGTTGCGTTGAAGAATTACAAGTCTACAGACATCACCAGTTTCAGCGCACAAACAAACCCAAACTTGGACAAGACTGAAGAAGCTATAGTCTTGCAGTTGGGATACAAGTCGAGTGTGCTTTCTATAAACATTGACTTTGGGTTGACTAATTTCGAAGTTATCGATCAAGAATTAACGGATGGTCCTTTTAGCAGTATTGCCATTTCACCCGGTGGTCAGTTGATCTCATTGTTCAACAAGAAGTTGAAGAAAATATTTGTCATCAACAACCGCTTTGATCAAGTTTTGTTAGAGTACGACACATCCAACGAAAGCAGCACGCCATATCAAGTTGAATGGTGTGGCAATGATGCCATCGTGTTGTCAATCAAGGACGAAATCAAACTCATAGGACCTGGCCAACAGTCAATCTCATTTTTCTACGACATTGAGGACGACGATGATTTTGACTTGGATAACTTGTTGGTTAAGGTTGACAGCAGAGAAAGGGACCTGAAGAAGAACGACGATCTTCTTTTCACGATTCCTATTTTCCAAAGTTGCGTTGATGGATTGAAAATTGTGACCACCAACAAGGTGCAATTCTTGAGCAGGGTGCCCGAGACCAGTGTACAGATGTACCAAATTGGGTCGAGCTCCCCGAGTAGTATACTAGTGGACTGTGTTGATAAATTTTCCAGCAATGCATCTAAAGCTCACGGGAACATTTCATTGCTAAAAGCGGACGAAACCTTGTTGACGGCAATGAATGATTGTCTTGAAGTAGCTTTGGATGAGTTTGCACCAGAGTGGCAACGCAGAGCGTTACAGGCAGTCTCATTCGGTAAAATCTATTATGATGATTTGTTTGATGCTGACAAGTATTTGCTGGTGGTTAACACGATCAAGGTGTTGAACCAGATCCGGTCTCCTGAACTAGGATTGTTTTTGACCTACCGCCAAATAGAGTACATGGGAGGCTGGGAACAAGTCATCAAGATGCTTTTGCGAAGAAACCAACACGAGTTGAGCTTGGAGTTTATAGACAAGTTGAAGTTGGAGAATGTGAGACCGTTGGTTCATATCCACTGGTGTTGCTACAAGATCCGCAAGAAGCTTGACATGCTGGATTTGGAGTTGTTCAAGATAATCAGTGAGAGATTAACGTCGTTGACAAAAGACAGGGTTAATTATATTTCCGTGGGTACAATCTCAGATATTGCCTATGAGGAAGGAAGAAATGTCTTGTGCAAATTGTTGATTGATCTTGAGCCGTCGGTTACCAAGAAAATAAACCAGTTGTTGGATATTGATGAAGCGCTGTTAGCGTTGATTAAATCCTTTGAGTCTGGCAATCATGATTTGTCGGTGTTGATATTGTTGTATTTGCAAGACAAGTTGACCACGTCCCAATTCTTCAAGATCTTGAACCAGAATGAAAATGTATGGAAAGAAGACGCCGTGAACAAAGAAACACTAGCCAAGCTAGATATCAATTTATCGAGAACAGAAAATATGACGGTTACGGGTGACATAATTGGACACACGTGGCAGGAGTCCATTGGCAAAACATCGTCGCCGCAATTGTTGGAAACCTATCTCAAGCATGAAGACAAAGTGAACGAGTTGAACTTGCAAAAGTTGAAAAGTTTCCACAAGGATAATACCCTTAAGGGCGACCAATACTACGACGCCTACAAGTCATTATTGACCAAAAGCACCAACAGAACCTTGAACAAGAGAACATCAAAAGCGTTGAGCCGAGAATTGCAGATCTTAGACTTGCAGAAGAAACTCAGCGAGACTTACTTGACCGACTTCTACCAAGAGAAGTCGCTAATTGCCATTCTCACACGAATGATCACTATGAACCAGATCAAACCCGCCAAGAAGATTGTGTCCAATTTCCAAATCTCACAAGAGAAGTTCTGGTACCTTGGGCTCAACACATTAATGAAACGCAAGGAGTTTGATCAAGTCTACGAGTTTGCGTTTGGTTCCAACGATGCCACGGTGGGCAAATCGCCCATTGGGTTCGAACCGTTTGTTGAGTTGGGATTCCAGACACTGGCACCACCGAGCCATATCAGCACGTACATCAAGAACTCTGTCAAGTACAAGTACGACGAGAAGGTGCGGATGTATGTGAAGAACCAAGATTATGAAGCTGCTGCGTTGGAGGCGTTCAAGAATAAGGATATCGATATATTAAGGAGTTTGCAACTGAGCATCCCTAGCTCTGATTCACTGGGAACCAGGGCTATAAATACGTATATACAAAAACTAGGATACTAAGTATCAGCTTTTAATAAAAGTACCATCTTTGATCTGACCAAGCGAGGCGCCTTCTTCACCAGTGAGCCAATGTGGGACTTCTTCTGGGTTAAGGATCATCTGTTCGGGATCAGTAGAACGCACCGAGAGTTCATGCAATCCACCAAATATGTCTGCGCCTGTGATTTTGAACCTGATGGAGGTTCGCCCATCATCGCCAAGACCGCGTTCGACGGTGTTTGTGCCTGGTTTTTCTCTTATTGTGAACTCGGTGTACTGGATCGGTGCAATTGAATCAAACTCAGATGGGGCTTCTGATTCTTCGGTCGTGTCGTCTTTCGATCTATCACCTGTCGGCGTCACGGTACCATTGATTGAACCTTTGAATCGAAGATTCGCAATCTTCTTCAATCTTCGGAGCTTGATCCCTTCGACATCATCGCCGTCCTCGGGCGTCTCTTCCTTTTCCTTCTTTTTAAACACCTGATGGTCCTCAATGGCGCCAAGCGGCAACATATCCACGGTACCATCAGCATACGGGGTCCATATCCCCAAACTGTTCCCGAACCTGCTATTCCCCTTAAGTATATTCATCGACTCGATCGACTTCACCGGGAATTGGTTCTCTGGCGTGACCAACTTCAACAAGCTCTGAGCATTCTGTGGGAGACTGCGCTCAAACACCTGCATGACGATGCTATGGACCATGACGTCGTTGTTTATCGAGTGTATCACGTGTGGGGAGTTGACAAGGATTCCGAAAAAGTACGGCTTGTAGGACACAATATGCGGCTTCTGCGTGACGTCCATGCCGTTCAAGTCAAACACCTGGATGCGGATCAAGATGATGGGGAGCTTGGGGTGCTTGCAGATGTAGATGTATGACAAGTACAAGTTCGTCAAGTTTTTCACCAACGCGTGTAGGAACAGCTGGGGGTTGATTGATATCGGGACCTCGGCGTCGTTCATGTCCTTCACTGTCGACGACACCCACAGAGGTGCGTTCGTCGACTTGTCCACGATTAACTGGCAGTCGATCTGTGAGATCTGGAGTAGGTTCAAGCCATGCGCCCAGTACTCGTAGATTATCTTATCGATGAGTCTGCGCTTCGGCACCCGGGTAAAGTCCTGTTTGAACTCCTTGATCTCCTTGAGGATCTTGTTGATGAAGCCCTGGTGAGTGTACTTGGATGACGGTGGTCTGGGCTGGGTGTTTTTGAGCTTCGTCCAGAGAATGATGAACTGGAGGATGGAGTTCTTGGATAGTCGGTCGATTATGTTGTATCGTGTCTTGTGGTCTAGTAGTGGAATGTATGTATTTGGCAACACATTGTTATGTCGTTTGCCTTGTGATTGGTTGTCCGACATTGGAAGCGTGCAGCTGGGAATAATTGATGCCTAGCAGGTTCAGAGTTTCTTTTGTTTACATTTTTTTTTTGGTTCTGGCTGCCTCGTTTTTTGTCCTTAGTCGCGTGTTGCCAAATAAGGATGTGAGTGCGGCTCGCACGAAAATGAAATTTAGAGGGTGTGCGTGCGTGGATACGAAAGATCCAGAGACGGTTTCCTTCTGGGTAATAAATAATAATCGGAAACCAAGTAGGGCAATGACGGAGGCTGTGTATATATGGGCTGAGCCGTATTAGGTTCCATGGGGGGAGGGAGGGGGATTAAATTATCTGCATGTAATTTATTTGTAACCACAACAAAAAGCAAAGAGATGACTGCTTGAACAAGAGCAAGGCGTGCTCCACTGTTGGACTGTCATTTCTTTGTTCCAAGAGCGATCATCCACTGAATTTCTTGATAATAGCACGCTCTTTTCGTGTGTGAGTCAGCAGGGTGTGTACCCTGAGTAGCACATTGAGGGTTACAGACTTGTATGGGTGCAACTAGTCATATAAGTGTTGAGACTTGCAATTTACAAAGCCCTGTGTTATTCCCCAAAGCTCATGGGAGAGTGAACAGCTGACGATGTGCAGGACAATCACTGTTCCATTGTCTTGTACTGCAACTTTTCTTTTGAGCAATCAGAAGCATCGACCATATCCCCCACCCTCTGTGTTAGTTCAATGGTGCAATTATCTGATATTGGCCAACCTAGAAACTTGTTCTACTGAGGTATGCCGAATACTGGCCCGGAGAGATCATACTAGGCTTAGTCATTTGATGTTCTGTACTCCATTGTCTTGTGTTCTTCGTCTCCTCCCCGACTTGCAGTATTCACTTTGTTCATCTACTAAGCCTCTAACTGTATAGTATAAGCTCTCTCTATCTCTCTCTCTCTCTCTCTCTCTAAGGGAAGTGCAGATACTGTAAGTCCTTCTGAAGGTCATTGCCTGGTTATTGTTGTTGCAATGGTTGAGTGAGTTTTGTCTTTTCAGTGACTGGTGAGGCACAGCTTATGTAATCATCGGTTGACAGAAAAATAAAAAAAAAAACTAAAACCCAAAAATGTACAAATTAGAAATTGGGAACATCACACGACCATACACACAATTAGAAAATTCTGTAGCCTAGAATCAATCAACTAATCGCAGACACTATAGACAGCCCACAGACAGCCCACAGACAGATACACCCTCACTTTTCCTTACTCTCTTTATTTGGTATTCCTAAGATAGACCCACCCCCTAATAAACCCGTGCCATTTATTTACCATAGGGTATCCACCATCAACAACAACAACCCTGCCAATTGCTACCCACTATCAACATTAGATTCAAGTGTTCTCCTTCCCTTCCTTATTGTCGATCGATCACTTATTATTTTCTGTCCCACACATATTTTTTTTTTCTTTCCCACAGAGAGAAACAAAGAACAAAAGAAGGAAAGAAGCAAGAAACCCATCAGGATAGTGATATACTACCATCTGTCGTATCAATTACCCAAACTACCACTTTCTACTTCTACCTGTACTTCTATTTCACCTCCAATTGTATATCCTCACCCATATTTGGCCCACCCCGTCTTCCCACCGGCCCCTTTGCTCATAAGTATTATTATTTTGTATCACTATTGTATTATTGCTAATCAACCACTATATATCTAATGCCTAACGAACCAGTCAAGAAATCCCTACGAAGGAAACCTCCACCAGATGTGGACACAACCTCATCAGCAGACATCTATCTTTCCAACTCACCCGAGCAGCACCACCCACAACAGTTTGAGTTCTGGCAAAATCAACAAGCTACGACGCATGCTGCACAACCACAACCACCACCACCACCAACACACAATTCACCACCACGAACCAGACCAGTGCCACAGGCAACAAAGTCCGCCCCTACTTATAGATCACTAATCCCAAGCTCCCCGCCAACTTATAAACCACCAGTGCCTAATTCTCCTCCACCCGCAGTCCCGGTGCAATTGCTGCTGCTGCTCGATCCCCTCCTGAAAAGACCATCTATTCCGGAAGTAATAGCGACTCCACCTAGGCCAGCTCAACAAGTCCCCCCTAGACCAGTTCAGCAGGTGCTTCCCAGGCCAGTACAACCAACACATCCATTGCCTGGGGACTACTCATTTGATGATTCATTTGTATCTATAAGCGATTCCCCTAAACCCAGAGGGCCAAAACAAATATGGGAGTATGAAGATGAGGTCGATGACAACAGTCTTCTTCACACACCAGTGAGAAACACATCCGTCAACAGCATAGACTATAAATCGCAGCCAAGGGGATACCAGCAAATTTCATCCGGCGCGAGGTCTGACGCGTCGGGGCTCACTCCACAAGGTCCTTCAATAAACACATCCCAGTCAACACTAGAGTCACCTGCAGCAAACGTCCCTTACCCAACAATAAACTTTGAAGACTCGTTTGTAGAGTACAAGGAGCCGGAAGTTGTTTACAACTTTGGCGTGCCGTCCCCATCACAGATTCGAACCCAAGAAATTATCAATAAGGTTGTCTCAGAGAATTCCCCTCAAATCAGCGATGTCCCAGATTTGTCGTCGTCTAATAGAAACCTGATCCATTCAAACCATTCAAGAAAGGGTCTGTGGCCATCCCATTCACGTACAAACCTGGTAAATTCGTCCAACTCACCAATGTACCCTATAAACACTTCTCCATTTGGATCCCCGCCTAGGCCAGACCTTCGGCACTTTGCGTCGCGCAACTCGCAAAATTTCTACTACAACAACAAGACGTCACCAAGAGGTTCTGCTATAGATTATGGGCTGGACCTGTCGTATAGCAGGTCACCTTCCCCTACAAAACCAGTGATAGATCGTACCAAAACAACGTCACTGGGGTTCACCTACAGGGAAACTGAATATTCAGAACTAGCGGATGGCTACAATGAATTTGGAATTCAGCATGGCCCCAGTTCCAGGTGGAACTCCATACACCTGAGAGTGACGTATAATCCAGAAACAGACAACATCTTCTGGGATGAAGAACTACATCGGTCGTCGGAGTCGCCTGCAACAGAGTATTTTGACTATACAATGTTGCCAGAGTTGCCAGTGGCGCCAAAAAGCCCTCCTCCCAAACCACCAAAGTTCGCCATGGTTCCAGCTCTGAAACAAGAAGAAGAGTTGCCGTCCTTGCCGTTGGAGCTTCCTGAATTGCCATTCAGCGCTGCCTTTTTGCAATCGCAACATTATGAAGTATGTACCAGAATCTGGTCCCTTTCTGAACTTTTCAAATGGTGTTTGAAATTGAGAATATGGTTGCGTGATCTGACAATCACAAGATCAGAATTGAGGAAAGCATTATGTGGGTTATTGGCGTTCCATAGACGCGAAGCTCCGGTGGGTGTCATCAATAGCAATGCAACTGTGGTGTTTGACCAATTTGTTACCAATAGAGCAATCGACTTAGTCGAAGACCCCGATAGTGAAGGCAGTGACAAGATGTTTGTGGTTATGAACGAGCATATCTACGTGAACGGTGTTTTGCCCTTGCTTACAGAGTGTTACTCCAATTTCGCCCACACGAAGGAGGTTGAGAAATCAAACATGACATGCTACTCAACATGTTGTACATTGAGCAAGGCTATGAACTTGGAACGCAAGATGAGAAACACCAACATTAAAGAGATTGTGTTGGCAAACGATTGGGCTACTCATTGGCATTTTACTATCGAGTATCTCCGTGCTCTTGATACGGCTATAAGTAAGAAGCAATCTTTAATTTTTGACTTGATAAGATACGAGCAGACATTTATACAGAGAGCTAAGTGTTTTGTCGAAGTTGTTGCCCCAGAATTCATCAAAGCAGCAAAGAATTACCTTGGTAAGAATAGCGCCAAGCTCAAAAAGTTTGAACAAGATATTATTGATGCGGCAAAGCAAATTATCGAGATTCATCAAACCGTGTTGTTTGAACCATTGTTGAAGGTCTTAGTTGCTGAAGGGAAGTATATTCATGACTTGGTTTCTATTGCCAGTGCATACAGCGCGTGGGCTGCTGAGATACGACAACCTATCATCAAGTATATGAATTGTATGCCCATGGTTCAAGATCTTTTCAGTATTGGTGCTTTGAAAGCTTATGCTGACACGCAAATTGGCAGTATCCCAAGAGTACGAGATTTGAAAGTTGACGCCTATATGCTTTTCATTCATACATTCAACTCAAGATACTCACAATTGCCATTACAATTGGAAGATATCTACAGGAAGTTTGAACAAACCGATCCTGAGTATATTTCCATGCACAAAGCGAGAGCGGAGATTAAGGAATTGGGTGTCAAGGTCAACGACACCAAGAGATCGGCCGATAACACCCACGCATTAACCAACATCAAGGAGCAATTGATTTGGAAAAGTGGATTGCTTCAAATTAATTTGCATTTGAACTCACCAAACAGGAGGTTTGTCTCGCGTGGAGACTTGACCAGAAGAAGCGATTTAAAGAAACTCCAAACATCGAGCTTGGACCATATTATATTGCTTGACAATTACTTGTTGATCACTGATAGATCTAAGAACAAGTACGGCGATCCTGCGTATAAGATCATTGAGGATCCGATCCCGGTGGAGTACTTGATTGTTGAAGAAAAGAGCTCGTCGTCGGCACCAAGCTCAGGACTTACAACGGCGGTGTCACCGACGAAACCAAGCAGATCACCAATCCCGCCAACTAATGGCAAAATGGGAGTAGCCACAGATGATTACGATGACGACACTGACGCCTTCCAGATCAAGATCAGATATGCTGGTAGATCCAAACGAGCATATACGTTTTCGTGCAAGACTGAGCATGAACGTACGGAATGGGTGGATTTCTTCCTTAGTACGAAATCGAGTCTCGGCAAAAGACTCAAAGCTTCGAATCCACTTAGAGTTGAGCTTGTTTCGAACACTGTGTTTGGGTATGACTTTAGCAGTCGAGTCACGAAATTGCAGTTGATTGCTCCCTTTGATCCTATCTATGACGTTTGTGAGGATTCCGTGAAGAAGATGGCCCAATTGAACTTGTCTAAGGATATCTACAACACTCTGTTGACGCGTAACAGGATTGTTTTCAGCAAGATCCAGTGCATGAGTGGGTTTGAGTATAATGGGTCGAGATATAACTTGGTTGCTCTTGAAGCCGGGTTGTTCATGTGTGAAGCCAAGGGAAGATGGAAGAAGATTCTTGGAGGTGCTGATTATATCCAAATCCACGTTGATGCCGAGATTGGCATTGTGATTGTGTTGAGTGACAAGCATTTGAGATACTATCCAATTCACCAAGTGATGAATGTCTACCGCGAAGTGAAGCTGAATATTACTGGAATTTCACTATCGAAAGACACGGTGTTGTTTTTCAAGATGGGTCGTCACAAGAACGTCAAGATGTTGTTCTATGCCAAAAAGAAGAGCAATGGGACGATCCATTTCAAAGTTGTGATACCTCAATTGGACAATTCAGGTATATTTAGTCGCTTCAAAGACCACGCAAGGTTCTACATTGAAGCCGAATGTTACGGGATCTCCATTTTCAACTCGTCATTTGCGGTGCACACTAACAAGGGTTTTGAAATTTTAGAATTGGACAAGTTGATCCCTAGCTCGGTTCCCGAATTGCCACCACCTAACGAATCGGACAAGAAGAAGGCTAATCCTTACGCTACAAGGAAGAGCACCGCGGCAACCACGCCTTCGCTGGTGGAGGCGATCCGGAAATTGCTCAATGCGAACTATAAGCCAATGGGGATGTTCAAGTTGAACAACAATAGGGAATTTCTTTTGGTCTACAAGGACTATGCGATTTTCATCAACAAGCACGGCAAGCCATCGAGGGACTCCATTATTCACTTCCGGGCCCAGCATGTGCATTTCGACAACAACTATTTGTTTGCAATCAACGACCAACTAATTGAAGTCTGGCACATTGGAGACCAGCCGAAGATTGTGCAGGTGATTGTTGGCAAGGACGTCAAGCACTTGGGCGACAATGGGTTTGCCATGGCGAATCCTTTAGTTCCGGGTCTACAGTTGGTCATTCGGTTGGTGCAGTAACAAGAGAGGGCTACGAACACGAACACGAACACGAACACGAACACGAACACGAACACGAACACGAACACGAACACGAACACGAACACGAACACGGACTTAAGGAGTTGTGTGTAGTTGTTTGTACTTAGTAGGAAATGTACTATGAACGCTGATAAGTTAAGCCCATTAGTAAGAAGAAGGGTATAACCAGTATAAGTAGAGGTGACGCGTGGTTGGTACTAGGTGGTCGTGGTGCATGCGCGCGGGATTGCTGTTTCCGGATGCCCCAGGAGTTGTGTTGTATTGTCAGGTGAAACACAGCAGAAAAGATAGGAGGTAGCATTTGTTTGGGAAAGACGTTTCTTTCGGAACGACGATGCGCCACCAGGAACAATGGAGGATTCGGTTGACATCTACTTTCTTCATCCACTATAAATAGACAGGGCATCATCAAAGAATATGCACAACCCGTCGTGAGCATATTTATAAACTTTGTCTCCATCTGCCGTCTTCGCGTGCTTAGTGACACATAATCCACTTCCTTATGACCCTTACACTTCCAAGAAATCGCCTAGTTATGATACCTGCTTTCCTTCTCTTGGTATTTCCTTTGCCTTTTGCTTTTGCTTGACACAACAGAAACCGATCCGGTTTCACAATCATACAAATAACCAGAATTTTCTCTTTCTGCTTTTCACTCGTCCTGAGTTATGGTATAGCTGACTAGTCCTGCCATTCATATTTCATAGCAGACTCACTCCTATTGTATATACACCCCAGCCCCATTGGGTAATTAAACTATGAAAAGTATAAACTGGGCTACACCCCTAGTCACAGTAATTAAAGACAATACGCCCACACCCATACATCAACCCCAGCAGGAATTCCAGCCATTCATACCCGCGAACAAGCCCATACTCAAACCATCACGAGTCACGCCGTTCCCATTCGTCGACGAGATCGACGACCCAACACCGCACCATCAACATCAACAACTGACACAACTACAGCGGACCAGCAAGGACAAGAACAAGGCATGGGTGATCATCCTTGACGTGTTGCGGTTCTTGTTCACCAACAGAGCAATCACGTACTTGACAAACGCCCTCGTGGCGTTCATCGGCGTCACCGCCATCGGCGCACTCCATCTCATATTCTCCATGACCAAGATGCTCTTGGAGGTGGACTACTCCCTGGTGATTGAGTTCTTCCTGTTGCTCAACCCGGCGTGTGACCACTCGGCTATAACGACAGGCACCACGAATAGCTTCTCGAAAAGAAGACGATAGGAGGGAGATAGATAAAACCGGTAATTACCAGATCTGCGGATATATAATTTTAGATGGAACGGTTCCTGATCCCAGAACGGATTTATACAAATTAATCCGGGTTTTTCTGTTTTTTAGAATGGAGAGTCACCAGCTTTGGTACATAGGTTTTATAACGGTGGTGGTTCATACGGATAATATACTAATTTCTGCATATACTGAGGAAGTACGCATTGCATTGACTTGATGGGTTTGACAATAGTGGGTGTGGTGGTGGTGGTGATGGTGGTGATGGTGGTCCCTCGGTACAGTTAATGCGGAGATCTGACTTGCTGTCCGCCCACCGCTCCCCACGAAAAAACACAGCAAGGAGTAAATACCCCATACTTGCCCCGTGAGACAAAATAAAAAATTCAGAAGAATATAAATACTCCACTCCTTTGCTTCACTCTATTCCATCCTTGGATATTTCAGCAACATCACTCACACAATGGTCGATTTCAACACCAATGGAAAAGTCGCCGTCGTCACTGGCGGAACCCGTGGCTTGGGTTTGCACTGTGCCGAAGCACTCGTCCTCAACGGCGCCGCAACCGTCGTCATCACCTCCAGAAAGCAGAAAGCCTGTGACGAGGCCCAGGCATACTTGGAGAAATTGGCCAAGGACAACAACAAGCCCGCCAAGATCATTTCCTATGCCGCTGACCTCGCTGTCGACGACCAATGCGTGGCGTTCTACAAGTACGTTGCTGAAAGAATCGACAAGTTGGACATCTTGGTCGCGAACGCAGGTGCCACCTGGGGCGCTCCTTTGGAAGACCACGACGTTTCTGCCGTCAAGAAAGTTCTCAACTTGAATGTCGTCGCTGTGTTCCACACTATCAAGTTGTTTGCTGCGTTGTTGGAAAAAGCAGCTACGCCAGAAGACCCATCCAGAATCATCCTCATGTCGTCCGTCATCAGTTTCACCACGAACGATACCGTGGGTCTCTATGGGTACTTGACATCCAAGGCCGCTATTTCGCACTTGGGAAGAAACTTGTCCGTGCAGTTTGCGCCAAGACACATCAACGTGAACTCGATTGCTCCGGGCTGGTTCCCTTCCAAGATGGCCAACGGGTTGATTGAAGCCGCAGGAGATATGCTCACTGAGACAAACCCAAGAGGAAGATTGGGCCAGAAGGAAGATCTCCAGAACTTGTTGGTGTTCTTGTGCTCCAAGCAGTCCAACTATATCAATGGTGTCGTCATCCCTCTTGACGGTGGTGCTCACAACAACACCCCTGCTGCTCACTTCTAGAGACTCGCTGTGTGCGAGTCATAAGTACTTTTTATACACGAATGAATACTGCGTGGTTTATAATCATTGAACCGGTTATTGGTTTTTGTACGTTTATTCGTGACTGAATGAGTGGGACGGAACGGGAATTTATAATGACTCCGCTGACGGTCCAATTGTAAGACGCCCTCTTGGCACCGCTCCAGATCTTTCTCCCACATCGCTTCTTTTGGCCCGTCTAATGGCTAAGCTTTCTTCATGGTGGCGTTCCTGAATATACGACGGCAGCTTAGCCACGGAAAAATTATTGCAAAAAACAGTACACAAAAACCAACCACACAACGTCTCGGATGTAAGAACCCATTGCATTATATATCCTTCACTTCCATGTGTTCCTTCTGCATAAATAGGACTGTGAAAAGTCTGCAGATGAACGATTTCATCTAAATCCTTCTTTTTCTTGTCCAACCAACCATCATAGCTACTATCATGTCCCACGTTACACTTGTCACTGGTGCCTCTAGAGGTATCGGCAAAGCCATCGTTGAGATCCTTTTGAAAGACGCCAGTTCCAAAGTCGTCGCCGTTGCCAGATCCCAAGCACCTTTGGAATCGCTCCAGAAACAGTACGGATCCGATCGTGTCGCCTACGTCGCTGGTGACATCACTTCTCCCGAAGTCGCTAAGAAAGCAGTCGACACCGCCATCTCCCAGTTTGGGCAACTAGACGCCGTCATTGCTAACGCTGGTGTCTTGGACCCCATTGGCCCCATCGAGACCACGGACATCGAAAAGTGGAAGGAGCTCTACGATATCAATTTCTTCTCCGTTGTCGAGTTGATCAAGCAGAGCTTGCCCCATTTGAAGAAGACCAAGGGCCGCGTCATCGGCGTCTCGTCCATTGCGGCATTCACCGAGTTCAGTGGCTGGTACGCGTACGGCTCCTCCAAAGCGGCATTGAACCACTTGATGCTCTCGTTGGCGGCCGAGGAGAAAGAGATCCTGGCGATTGCCGTGGCCCCCGGTGTGGTCGATACCGAGATGCAGTCGGAAATTAGGTCCGTGCATGGCAAGAACATGAAGAAGGAGAACTTCCAGCAGTTTGTTGACTTGCATGAGGGCCAGAAGTTGGTGCCTCCGGAAGCACCCGCTACTGTGTATGCTAACTTGGCTTTGAAAGGCTGGTCGGATGATATCAATGGGAAGTACTTGGACTTCGATAATGAGATCCTTAAAGAGTACCAGATGTAACACTTCCATAGGAGATTATAGAAGAATGTATGGTTTTTGGATATCGTTCGGTTTCAAGTGCATATTTAAACCCGCCTCCACCAGGGAAAAACTGTTGAACCTTCCTCGCTCTTCTTCTTCCTCAACCACAACTACACCAAGAACCATGTCCACTCACGTCTCAATTGTCACGGGTGCTTCCAGAGGTATAGGCAGAGCCATTGCCGAGATCCTCTTAAAGACACCCAGCGCCAAAGTCATTGCCGTTGCACGAACCCAGGCACCGTTAGACTCCTTACAGCAACAATACGGCCCTGATCGCGTTGGCATCGTTGCCGGCGATATCACTGACCCGGAGACGTCCCGCCAGGCCGTCGAGCTCGCCATTTCCAAGTTTGGCCAATTGGACTCCGTCATCGCCAACGCTGGTGTCTTGGAGCCCGTGGGAAGGATCGACGATACCGGTATCGACGAGTGGAAACGCTTGTACGACATCAACTTGTTCTCCACTGTCGAATTGATCAAACAGAGCTTGGCCCACTTGAAGAAAACAAAGGGGAAAGTGATTGCTGTTTCGTCGGGAGCATCCACGAAGCCATATAGTGGATGGTACGCTTACGGATCGTCGAAAGCTGCGTTGAACCATTTGATCATGTCGTTGGCCGCGGAAGAAAAAGAGATCCTGGCAATTTCCATTGCTCCGGGTGTCGTGAGAACAGATATGCAGTCGAGTATCAGGAACAAGTTTGGCAAAGGCATGAGTGCTGAAGGGTTGCAGAGGTTTGTTGATTTGCATGAGAAGAAACAGTTGGCGGAGCCAGAGGAACCAGGCACTGTGTATGCTAACTTGGCCTTGAAAGGATGGCCTGAGGAGTTGAATGGGAAGTACTTGAGATATAACGACGAGATTCTTAAGAGTTATCAGGCGTAAAACTAGTTGTTGTGTAGAAAGAAGAATGAATTAGAGATCTGTGAGATCTGAATATGGCTTATACAAGCATCGAACAGACTGAAAACGCGAGTGGAAAAATACAAGCAGAAAAATTTCTTTCCCACTTCTTTGCTTTATCACAACAAACATCAACACGAACATCGACATCAACACGTCCAGTTCATAGTTCAGCAATGTTTCCAAGACAAGCATTCATAGCTAGACAAATCACCAGGAACTTCACCAAACAGAGACTCCAATCCCAGGGTCTCATGAGGTTCAAGTCCACCAAACCCAACCCCGGCAAAACCACTCGTCCACCACCACCTCCACCACCTCCACAGCCACCAAAGCCGCCAGGAGGCAGTGGGTTCTCCAGGGGCAAGATCCTTGTATTATTAGGTATCTTAGCCGTTGGTTCGACCGTCGCTGCGTCCTTAACCAACAAAGAGGGTCCCAAATCCGCGTTCGAGCCAGGCGAAGCCAAGTCAGGTCCCGAGTTTGCCGACGGCAAAGTCTCCGTGATCTTCGTCCTTGGGGGTCCTGGGTCCGGCAAAGGCACCCAATCCGACAAGCTCGTGAAGGACAAAGGGTTTGTGCACTTGTCGGCGGGCGACTTGTTGCGTGCGGAACAGAAGAGACCGGGGTCAAAGTACGGTGAGTTGATTGCGAAGTACATCCGTGAGGGCGAGATTGTTCCTCAGGAGGTCACTGTTGCGTTGTTGAAGCAGGCCATCCAGGAGAACTACACCCAGGGCAAGACGAAGTTCTTGGTCGATGGGTTCCCGAGAAAAATGGACCAGGCCATCACTTTCGAAGACACGATTGCGAAGTCTGCCTTCACTTTGTTCTTTGAGTGTCCGGAACAGGTCATGTTGCAGAGATTGTTGGAGAGGGGCAAGACGAGTGGGAGAACTGATGATAATATCGAGAGCATCAAGAAGAGATTCAAGACTTTTATCGATACGTCCATGCCTGTGGTTGAGTACTTTGAGAAACAGGGAAAGGTTGTTAAGGTCAGATGTGACGAACCTGTTGATGTTGTCTACGGTCACGTTAAAGAAGCATTAAAATCTAGAGGCATTTAGACAGTTCTTATATATATACACATACATGTTAGAATTTACTGATAGTCGTGTAGTTGGGGTCAGAAATTTCTCCTTACTGTGGAGAATACAAGAGGCAGAAAAAGATGAAACAAAGCACAACAAATTTGTCATCCATCACCAATCATTTCACAACAATCATGTCGTCAATATCTACAGGTTTGCCCCCAAATTGGACTATCAAGAAGTCACGTACGCACTCTAGAGAGTACTATTTGAACCAATCCACCGACGAATCCTCATGGGACCCACCATACGGCACAGACACTGAGGTGTTGAACGCCTACCTAGCCAAGTACAAGCACAACCGATTCAAGCCCGTTGTAAACGATGACGGACAGGTCAGGGTGTCGCACTTGTTGATCAAACACAGAGGTTCTAGAAGACCCAAGTCGTGGAAGTCACCCGATGACATCACGAGAACGAGAGAGGAGGCTATACTGCAGGCAAAGAAGGACTTGGCCAGGATAAAGGACGGTGAGGTCAAGTTGAGTGACTTGGCTGTCACTGAAAGTGACTGTAGCTCCCATGAGAAAGGAGGCGATCTTGGGTACTTCAGTAAAGGACAAATGCAGCCTCCGTTTGAAGAGGCAGCGTTTGCTTTGCACGTTGGTGAGATTAGTGATTTGGTTGAGACAAACAGTGGGATCCACATTCTTCAAAGAACAGGTTAAAAATAGAATGCAGTGTAGACGCTAAATATATACAACATAAAATACTGGTTACAAAGAAAACAACTCTACGGCGATATTTGGTGGTCTGACTCCAGGAAGCGTTTGGGCCATTTAGTCCAACGGCTCTGATCGACGGGGGGTGTGCGTGCGTGCGTGGTACCACAAAAACGGGTCCGGCTCAGCTGGTGGCCATGGTGGCTTAAGCGTTTGGCGCGTGGTGCCGTGTGAGCCAATCGAAATTCCGCCCGCCCACCGCTGCTGCTGCCTCCCTCCTCCGCTGGACAGACACCTCAGGGCAAAAATAAAAAAAAATGGGCGGAGTTTGTCGACCAGCCAATTGAATCTTCCTCCCAGAAACCATTCCTTGCTTGTACAATAACCTCATTTTGCCGCAGACCCAAGTGGCACCATCTACCTGTCAAGTTTTTGTGGCCCATCCCCCTTGTTGAGATTGTAAAATGTTTAAACGGTTGATTCCACCAATTGGCGGTGTCCGTGGTGCTTGTCTCCCCAGCCAGAAAACTGCCATCAGGAATTTGGGCACATGCGCACGCCTCTACTTCCAACGCCAACGCCAACACCAATCCCTGCCCACAGCACAAAGAAATTGTACAAATAAATTGCCATCTCCGCAACTTTTCCCACAGCTCCCACTTTCTCCCATATTCCGCCTCCACCAACGGTCCAATTATTGTTCAATGTGCCGCCATACCGATTCCGCAGGCAACTCTGCCTCAATTGTCCCCGCCGACCGCGAGGTCTTGCCCACCAACGTCAAGCCTTTGCATTACGATTTGATTGTGGAGCCAAATTTCGACACTTTTAAGTTTGACGGTGAAGAAACCATCGAGTTCCAAGTCAATGAAAGAACCGACTTTATCACCTTGAACACTTTGGAAATCGAGATACACGAAGCTAAGATCGAAGACATTGAAGTCAAGGATATCGCTTTTGACACCGATAAGCAGACGGTCACTTTTAAGTTTGGCGATCACTTGCAAGCTGGCAAGACCGCCAGATTATACCTCAAGTTCACCGGTGAATTGAACGACAAGATGGCCGGGTTTTACAGAGCCGCTTACCAAGAGGACGGCAAGACCAAGTACTTGGCCACCACCCAAATGGAGCCAACTGACTGTCGTAGAGCCTTCCCATGTTACGACGAGCCAGCCGCTAAGGCAAAGTTCTCGATCTCCTTGATTGCACACAAAGACTTGGTGTGTCTTTCCAACCAGCCAGAGAAGGAAACCACCTTGCTCGAGGGCCACAGGAAAAAGGTGTCGTTCACCACCACTCCATTGATGTCTACCTATCTTGTTGCCTTCATTGTTGGTGACTTGAGATACATCACCAATGACGACTACAGAGTGCCAATCAGAGTCTACGCCGTCCCAGGATCCGAACACTTGGGTAAGTACTCTGCCGACATTGCTGCCAAGACCTTGAAGTTCTTCGACAGCAAGTTCGATATCCCATACCCTTATGACAAGCTAGATTTGGCTGCTATTCCTGAATTCAGTGCCGGTGCTATGGAAAACTCTGGTCTTGTCACTTTCCGTTCCGTTGATTTGTTGATTGACGAAAACAACACCAACGTCAACACCAAACAAAGAGTCACTGAAGTCGTCATGCACGAATTGGCCCATCAATGGTTCGGTGACTTGGTCACCATGGACTTCTGGGACGGTTTGTGGTTGAACGAAGGTTTCGCTACCTGGATGAGTTGGTACGCTTGTGATGCTTTGTTCCCTGACTGGAAGGTTTGGGAATCATATGTGTCTGACTCCTTGCAACACGCATTGTCCTTGGACGCCTTGAGATCATCTCATCCTATTGAAGTTCCAGTCAAGAGAGCCGATGAAATTAACCAAATTTTCGACGCCATCTCCTACTCCAAGGGTTCGTCTTTGTTGAAGATGATCTCCAACTGGTTGGGCGAAGATGTTTTCATCAAGGGTGTCTCGAACTACTTGAAGAAACACAAATGGGGAAACACACAAACTTCCGACTTGTGGGAAGCCTTGGGTGAAGCTTCCGGTAAGGATGTTGTCAAGGTTATGGACATTTGGACCAAGAACACTGGTTTCCCAATCGTCAAGGTTGAAGAGACCGGTAATGGTGAAATCAAAGTTACCCAAAACCGTTTCTTGGCTACCGGTGATGTTAAGGAAGATGAAGACAAGACCTTGTATCCTGTTTTCTTGGGATTAAAGACCAGTGAAGGTATCGACGAATCTTTGGTGTTGGACACTAGATCCAAGACTTTCAAAGTCCCAACCACTGACGATTTCTTCAAGCTCAATGCCAACCAAACTGGTATCTACAGAACTGCATACGAGCCATCTCGCTGGAACAAGCTTGGTGAAGCTGGTGTTGAAGGCAAACTCACAGTTGAAGACCGTGTTGGTTTGGTTGCCGATGCTGGTTCTTTGGCCTCTACTGGTTTCATCGAAACTTCTAGTTTGTTAGACTTGGTCAAGTCCTGGTCTAAAGAATCTAACTATGTTGTCTGGAACGAAATCTTGACTAGAATCGGTGCCATCAAGGCTGCCCTCTTGTTTGAAGACGAAGCTACTCAAGATGCCTTGAAATTCTTCACCAGAGACTTGATCAGTGATAAATTGAACGCCATTGGCTGGGAATTCACCGGTAAGGAATCATTTGCGGAACAACAATTGAAGTCTTCTTTGTTTGCCTCCGCTGTCAACGCTGAAGATCCTAAGGCTGTTGAATATGCCAAGGAAGCTTTTGCCAAGTTTGTTGCTGGTGACAAGCAAGCCGTCAACCCTAACTTGAGAGCTTCTATTTTCAACACCGTCGCTAAGTCCGGTGACGAAAAGACTTTTGACCAATTGTTTGAGATCTACAGCAACCCACTGGCCATTGAAGAGAAGATTGCTGCCTTGAGAGCATTCGGTAGATTCTCCAAGCCAGAAATCTTGGACAAGGTCACTGGATTGTTATTGCAAACCGACATCATCAAGCAACAAGACGTCTACATTCCAATCCAAGGTTTGCGTGCTACTAAATTGGGTGTTGAAAAGACCTGGAGCTGGTTGTCTAACAACTGGGACAAGATCTACGAGCTTTTCCCACCAGGTTTGTCCATGTTAGGTTCCATCGTCACCTTGTCGACCTCGGGATTCACCAAAGAAGAGCAAAAGAAACAAGTTGCTGACTTCTTTGCTTCCAAGAACACCAAGGGTTTTGACCAAAGTTTGGCACAATCTTTGGACATGATCACCACCAAGATCAAATGGGCTGACCGCGATTCCAAAGCCATCTACAAATGGCTCGAAGCTAATGGCTACACTAAGTAGTTTGTATCCACTCCGTTACGTATTCATACTCTTTCCAAATAGTCAAAGTAAACTCGATATAAACAACCGAAGTATTATGATAACAGGGCTCGCAGTTGCTTCATCTGGTAGCGAACGCATCCTGAAAAACCTGCGTCCGCAATTTTTTTCTTCCCGTTTATTTTTTTCTTTGAGATGATCTTCTTGAAACCCATCTCCAACACCAACCAAACATCCAAAAAGCATCACCAATGTCAGAGGAAGAGCCAAGCACACAAGTTGATCAATCACCCACGGACTCCTCCATCACCTCCGTTGATTCCAAATCCAAGAGCACCCCATCAGAAGACGGGTTAGACCACAAGACGCTCTTTGTGCGCTCGATCCCATTCGAGGCCACCTCCGAAGAGCTCTCCGAGTTCTTCTCCCAGTTCGTGCCCGTGAAGCACGCCGTGATCGTGACCGACAACGAAACACACAAGAGCAGGGGTTTCGGGTTTGTCTCGTTCACGCAGGACGACGACTGTCTCACGGCGCTCGTGGAGTCGCGGAAGAGCAAGTTCCAGGGCCGGTTGTTGCGAGTGGACGTGGCGAAGAGAAGAGACAGGAAGGATGGAGCAAAGGAGACGGGGGGAGCTAGAGGCAAAGAGAGAGAGGGAGTGGCGCCGATTGAGAAGAGAAGAGCGAGGTTGATTGTTAGGAACTTGCCGTGGTCGTGTAAGAAACCTGAGGAGTTGAAGAAGATCTTTGCGAAGTATGGCGCGGTTTTTGATGTGTATATCCCAAAGAAAAAGGGCGGACAGATGTGTGGGTTTGCGTTTGTGATTATGAAGA
Organism: Candida pseudoviswanathii; assembly: GCA_030565125.1. NCBI lineage: Eukaryota > Fungi > Ascomycota > Pichiomycetes > Serinales > Debaryomycetaceae > Candida > Candida pseudoviswanathii. The sequence goes on along the minus strand of JAJMBE010000059.1, from coordinate 18,099 downwards.
AGAAGGCGGCTGCGGAGAAGGCAGTGAAGGAGTGCCAGGGGTTGAAGATTAATGGTCGAGAAGTTGCTGTTGATTTTGCTGTGGAGAAGTCGAAATGGGAACAGATGAAGGATGAGGAGGAGGATGAAGAAGAGGAGAGTGAAGATGATGAAGATAAGATTGAAGATGACAAGGAAGAGGAAGAAAAGGAAGAAGAAGTCAATGTGTCTGATGATGAAGAACAGCAAGACGACGACGAAGACTTTGACAAACTCAACGAGATAAACTCCGATGATGAACCAGATAGTTCCGACGACGACATCGACGTCAAGGTCGAATCCGAATTCGAAGAAGAGGAGCAACCAAAACCAAGAAAGAAACAAAACAGACAAGAAGCATACTCCATCTTTGTACGAAACATTCCCTACGATGCCGACGCCGAGACCTTAAAAGAGCACTTCAGCACCTTTGGTCCCGTCAAGTACGCCTTACCCGTTGTCGACAAAGAGACTGGGTTATCCAAAGGGTCCGCGTTCGTTGCATTCACCTCCGAGAAAGCCTACGCCGACTGTCTCGACAACGCGCCGAGCGTTGCGTCCACGTCCATGTTGATCGCTGACGACGTGTCCCCCGCGTACGTCTACCAGGGGAGAATCTTGTCCATTGCTTCCGCTGTCGATAGGGAGTCTGCGGGCAAATTGTCCGAACGGAACTCGATGAAGAGGAAAGAAGCCTTGGGTAAAGCCCCGGCAGAGAAGGATAAACGTAACTTGTTCTTGTTGAACGAGGGACGAATCACGGAGAACTCCAAGCTTGCGCAGTACATCTCCAAGACTGACTTGGAATTGCGCGAGAAGTCGTACAAGTTGAGAGTACAACAGTTGAACAAGAACCCGACGTTGCATTTATCCTTGACGAGATTGGCAATCAGGAACTTGCCAAGAGCCATGAACGCGAAAGCCTTGAAAGCATTAGGAAGAAAGGCGGTTGTGCAGTTTGCCACTGAGGTCAAGGAGGAGAAAAGACACCCGTTGTCCAAGGAAGAAGTCAACCGATCCGTCAAGTTCAAGCACTCTTTCGGGGATGCCAACGATGGAGAAGAGGAGCCAGCCAAGTCCAAGAACTCCAAGCACAAGGGTGTGGTCAAGCAGGCCAAGGTCATCATGGAAGTGAAAGGATCCGGTGAGACGGGCCGTAGTAGAGGATACGGGTTCATTGAGTTCCGAGATCATAAGGCGGCGTTGATGGGGTTGAGATGGTTGAATGCGCATGAGGTGACGGTGCCAGAGATCTTGGAGGGTTTGGACGATGAGCAGAAGAAGTTGGCGGAGTTGGAAGGATTGAGCAAGAGACGGTTGATTGTGGAGTTTGCTATTGAGAACGCCCAGGTTGTTAAGAGAAGAAGAGAGAAGGAGATGATTGCTAGGAATATGAATAAGGATGGCGGTAAGAAAAGAAAGAGAGAGGACGGTGATGATGATGAAGGTGAAGGTGAAGGTGATGCGAAGGACGGAAAGTCAGGTAATAAGAAACAGAAGAAGGGTAGAAAGGGATCTCAGAAGAAGGGAAACATGAACAAGGGTGCTAAGTCATCTGGCGATTCTGCTGCTAAATCCGAACCAAAGAATAAATCCGGTCTTTCAGATGATGTCAAAAAGATCATTGGTTTGAAGAGAAAGAGAAGAAAGACAAAGAAGTAAACTAGAGTTATATTTATATTATTAATAAACATTAAAAGAATGTAAAGTTTGGAAATAGAACTATTATACAGATTGTAATTATCAAAAACTAAAAAAGGAAAAATGGGCAAAAATGAAACAAGCAAACTGCCATCTTGCATTCGTCACACATATAACATGAAATCTAAAAGGGTGGAGTTTGTAAGTCGTCAACCAATGCCAAGTGGTGTCAAGTGTCTAATTTGGGGATCTGTGGAGGGTGGTACACCACTTTAGCATCACATATCAGTCTCTTTCTTTTTCTATAATAAACAAAAAAAATTTGGGTAACTATTGTTTTAAAACATCATCAAATAAAAAAAAGGTTGGACATATTCAATCATCATCAAATCGTTACAAGAAATAATCACTTCTTTGTGTCTTGTTAGTATTGTTCTTCACTGCCAAATCACCATCTTGAACAGCGCTGAAAATCTTAAAATTGGGGTCTAAATCCTCGTCAACTTGCATAACACTAGCAACATTACCACATCTGTAACAATAGTTAGGAGCTGACCAAACGGTAACCACGTCCTTCTCTTTGAAATGATAACGGAACCCTTCCATCACCAACTGATGCGCTCTTGCGATTAATTGCAAGTTGTTGATATGGTTGAATTCTCGTGACACCTTCGATCCAAACAACCAGCCTGCACCTCTTGGAGAAACAGCCCAGGTGTCTATGTTATCAGGATCCGACCAGACAAGATCACAGAACCCACCTTCGTGAGGAACTTCCTGTGCTCTGGATAAAACTCTGATTTGATCCAACATTCTGATTTCTGGCGATAACCCACCATGGACACACAATATCTTGCCGTCTATTATGGCGGCCAATGTCAAGAAGTCAAACACTTGACAACAGTACTTCCAGACTGTAGTTGATCCGTATTTGGTTAAGCATTCTTCGTAGAACCCGTAAACTTGGGTGATTTGTCTCGACTCGTGGTTGCCTCTCACCAAGGTGATTCTATGAGGGTACTTGACTTTTAAAACCATCAACAAGGTGAAAGTCTCCAAGGAAAAGTAGCCACGGTCGACGTAATCCCCCAAGAAGATGAAGTTGGTCTGGTTGTCATCTGAAGGTAACCCACCTGCCGTTCTGAATAATTCCAACAAGTCATGGAATTGGCCATGGATATCACCACACACGGTGACTGGCGATTGAACGGGCTGAATATTTGATTCCTCCATTAATAATTCCTTAACCAACTCACACAACTGCTTCATGTCTGATTCGGATAAGGCTATGCATTTTTTGATTTGTTCCAACCACTGGTCTGGTCCTCGTTCCCCCATGTTATGTAGTGTGTAATATGTTGTGTAGTGGGAATAGTTATATAAGATGAAACTATTAATGGAAGGGGCTGGTGATTTGCCACGGCAACGTCAAAAAAAAAGGGTAGAAGAACGGGAAAGAAAAAAACAATGAAGCCCTGTGCAAATGTAATGAAAATAAAAAGACAGCGGTGATAACTCTTGTGATCCAGCAATGAGTTATTTTTTTGGTTGTAGTGGTAAAGTGAGCTTTGTCTTTCTAGACCCTAGTTGTTGTGAAGTTAGTGATTATTAATTAGATTTTAGGCTTGCAAGTGATGGTTGATGATAATTGTCCAAACCACGCACAAACAAAAAAATTTGTTTCGTTGAGAATGAGAATGAGAGTTGGAAACTGGTGCACGACCTTCTTGATTTGCGAGAATGCACTCGAAATGGATTACCTGAAAATTTTTACTGGGTGGAAAAGTACGGACCAGGCATTTGGAAGCAATCCCTTCGTGATTCTACAACACCACAACCAATACCCCCTAATAGACACATACACACAGACACACACACATGCTTCCTACGTTGAGATTGTCTAGAGGAATAGCTGCTGCCCCGGTGAGCAGACGTTTCTTATCTTCCAGCGTTGCCCTGCGCAAAGCTCCAAAAAGCTCCGACTATGATGACTCACCAAGAAACCCCGTCGACATTGAAACTTTGAAATCGGACGTTGTATGGGGAGGCTCAGAAACCCAAACTCCATTTTATGCCAAAGAGAGCTACCTTAAATTGAAGGAGACCGTGATTAAGTCACGTGACCCTCCCGCCGTCATTGATGCTAAGTATACGAGAAGTTTCAGACTTGGGGAAACGTATAATCCATTTGACTTCACTCTCACCAAAGTGGCAATGGACGACATAGCCCAAAAGAATGTGAAAATGGTTGACCCATTTGCAAAGACTGGTATTGATCCAATGAACTTGTACTTGATGCCAGACATATTGTCGAAGTTCTTGACCTCTACTGGACAGATAAAGTCGCGTTTCGACACTGGGTTGAGTCGTGCGAACCAGAGAAAACTAACTGCTGCTATCCGAAATGCTAGGTCTTTGGGGTTGTTGTCGACTGTTCATAGGACTCCCAGATACATGCCTTTTAGAAACATGTGAGGTGTTGCTGGTGGTTTGTTTTAGTTATTCTTTCGTGTAAATATACAACTGATGCTGTAACTAGGACTTGGCACATACATTAGTAGCTTTTGTGGGATGTGGATATAATGGAGTGCAGTGTAGGTATTCCCATGGGGCGGGTGCAATTGGCCAATAGGATTCCCATGTTTGGGCTGTGTGCAGTATTTCGGCTGGGAGGTGCACATTGGTGCTCCGTGTGGTACAAACAGTATTTTTTTGCTTAGTGTGGTGGTTGTCTCCATCTTGCAGTCACTCACTTTTCCCTTTCTCTCCCTTCTTGGCCACCAAATCCACTCACTCTCTCACTCTCTCACTCTCTGGCATGAGCAACCACTAATAAATCGGCTGTTTTTTCTTTCTGCTTTTCCACCCACTCAATTGCTACTCTTTTTCTTCCCTCCCCCACCACATACAGTTACCCTCAGCCAACTACTACTACTTATTCCTACAATGTTGTCCCAAATCACTAGATCTTCCATCAGAGGAGCCAGAAACGCCAGATTGTTCTCCACCTCCAGAATCGCCATGACTGAAGGCGCCATCCCACAATCCAAGGACGCCTTTGCCGAAAAGGAAAGAGCCCAGGAGAACGTCTACATCAAGAAACAAGAGGCTGCCCAATTGAAGAAGTTGAAGGAAAAGTTGCAACAACAACAAGAAACCATTGACAAGTTGGAAAAGGAATTGGACGACCACAAGAACGGTAAGACTGCCCAATAAACCTGTCACAACTAAGAAGAACATACTCAATGCTGCACTGCATCAATCGATCAATCAATCAATCAATCAATTGAATTGGACATTGCCTGTTTGAAGAATTGATTGAGTTTTGCTCTTTTGCCACTTGAAGTTCCTGAAAAAAATGGGTTTTGCAAGTGTGTGGGGATTGTATGAAGGCTACAATACTTTCGTACTGGCAACACATGCTTGACAATCCCTCTGCAGTTATTTGATTGTTTATTTATATATTAGTAATTCGTACATATTCAAGAATCAGAATCGATTTGTAGAGATGAGTGCGGTGTGTGGCGTACACCCTGAGACAACACATGGTTAATCGCTTCTGTCCAGTATCAATTGCTAGCGAGAAGCAAACCCAAACTCCACTCCAGTGCCCCGTAATCTTTCTAGTCAATCAAAGTACGACAATATCTCTTGGTTGTCTGGGGTTAAATTGCCATTGAATCAATGCGCATCGTTTAGAGAGTCAAGCCGTTTTTTATACATGCAATGCCTTGCCATTCGAATCCTACTTTGATCCTGCCATACCTCATCAGTTGCAAAAAAGGAGAAAGCACCAAGCCTTTTGGTTTATCTTAACCATGCCAAAGGAAGTAACACAATTCTGTGGTTAAGGTTTTTCTTAGGAGTGGTGATTATGTAATCAACGGGTGATTTCTTGTTGTGATCTGGGTTGAGGTGTAACCTTGTTTTCTTGGTTTTAAGGAAGGCAGTAAGACGATGAGGGCGTGGGCTACATGGGGCAACATCTTGGGCTAAGACGATGGGGACTGGTGTCACACTACGCATGGAGTTGGTAGAAGAAAGGAGGGGATTAGTGATGGTGGATTTAAGAACATTGTGGAGTGTGTATTATAATATTTAGGTTGGCGATGGTGGGATTTGAACTTTTTGTCACACTCAGTTTGTTGTATGATCTGATTACAATTACATTTCAACTTCACCAACCTACTTTCCACTTTCTTCTTCTCGAGCTCAACTCCCATTATAACCGTTCTCCTATTTTGTCTTGTCTTTGTTTCCGATTGACAAACTTCATTCGACCTCGAAACTTACAAAGTCTTTTATTTCCTATTTCGGATATCTAATTTTTTTTTTCTTTGGGCCACCTACAGCTATCATCGCAACCGTATTTGGCACCAATACACAAATCAACTACGCCCTACAAAGCAAAAACATAACGTCAAAAAAAGGAAAACCAACAGGATAAAAATAGAACATATTTCAAACTCCTTCTTCATCATTTTCGTCTTCACCACCTTTCAAGCTCCTTGTTTCAACTACTCCTCCCATCTCATCATTCGTTTCTCTTGCATGAAGTAATGGTGCTTAACATTTTCACAAAGAAATCTGCGATTGCATCTGCAACACCCACACCTCCAAATACAACACCACACGGCACCACCACCGCTACATCGTCGCCCAGAGAACGTACACCAAAACCAAAGAGACTTTCACCAAGAACGTCCCCAAAACCAGATGAACCAACTAAAGGAATAGCTTACAAATCAACAAGGATTCTCCTTCCAGGTGGTAGCTTGAACCGAACGCCTTCGCCAGAGGAAATACCACCACCACATGAACCTATAACACCTCGTGAGCAAAGAAAGAAAAGACAGTCTTCTCCGAATACCCATACTTACAAATCCAAGAAGGCAAACTCCCAAGATTCCTTGAATGGTGAACAGCAGCGAACAGGGCCGTCGTCCTCGTCGTCCACGTCCAATACACCTCCCAAAGCCGCAAGTCGAATACGGAGCCGCGAGAGAGATAGGGTTGTTAGCAATAGATCACGTCCTTTGAGAGGCAGTTATAGAGACAGACGACCCAGCATTTCATCGAGGGAGTCCTTGATTTTGAAAGGGCGGAAAGCCAAGCTGAGCCAGAGCAATCCTGCGAAAACGCCCAGACGAAAACCGCAACCAAACCCACCATACCCAATAAACGACATTCTTGACAACTACGCCAGTGATGAGGGGAACAACAACGACAGTGATTCAGAAATGCCATCCGGATTTGAGCAAGTTACTCTTCGTCCGCGTCCGCGTCCTCGTCAGGTTGCTTCACTTGTTGACGCAGTGATTCAGGACGGATCCCTGCCTAGGAGTAGCCGTCCGAGACGGAAAAATGAGAACATGGAAATACCTAGAACCACTGACGGTGCTGCAACCGCAAATTTGGAAGCACCTAGAATTACTGTTGCAGCAAAAACAACAACCAATACACCCTCGGCTTTCGTCGTTGCATCCACCAGTATGGAACCTTCTAGTTCGCTGCAGGTGTCAAACAACACGGCCTACCACGATGCCCCTGAGCCAACTCGAATGGAAGCAGTTGCGTGCATCTTAGAAAGAACCGGAAGTCAGGCGCGAAACAGCAGGCGAGCAAGGAGAGCCAGGGAGTTGCGACACCAAGAAAGTATCCGGGAAGGAAGTTCCAGTGATCATCAAGAACAGCAACAACAGCAGGAGGATATTAGTAATAGCACCCTTCATCCTATGTCCGATGTCCGTCTTCCGATTCTCATCACGCCCGATTTGAACTCACATGCACGGCATTCAAGTCGCATAAACCTACAGCAAAGCCACGAAGAGCGGACTCCGACATCTGAGACACCGCAAAGGCACCCAGTTCAAGAAGAAGAGCAGCACACTCAGGTATCACAACCACAGGAGCAACAACCTCCTCCACGTCAAAGACCAACAAGTACGCTCGAAGAAACGAGAAACGCCATTATTGCTCGATTAAACGCAAGAGTCGACGTCTCGATGTTTTCCATGGACTTGATTGATCCACCGCCGTTAGACGAGTACTCGCCTAGCTTGATGCCGCGGGAGCCCGTTGATGACTACTCGCCACCATACAGAGAGCACTTGCACCGCAAAGTCGACCTCATATCATTTGACCCAAGGTACTCTATCCCGGTGTTAAGAATCAACAAGAAGTTGATCAAGAACAAGAAGAACCTAAAGAAGGTGATTCTCAAGTTGATCAAGTTGCGTATCGTTCCTGAAGATGTCAACTTATGGGAGATCAACAAGGTCGATGACGGTGAATTCTATAACGTCTTGCCTGGGTTGATCCACAGTGTTGAACTGCAGCACCACCAGAGTGAGAGGTTGCAGCAGCGACCAGAGGAGTATGAGAATGATATACAGCGTGCCATTGCGCTTTCGTTGGAGGAAGAGAACCAGCGGGAGTTGTATCGAGGGTTCAGGTACCAGCAGAGATTGGGGGCTAATAATAGCAGTACCAGAGTAATTGAACAGGTTGTCCAGAGCCCCGATTTCGATTTGAACCACGGTAGGTTTATTGATCCGACTGAGATGCAGCAACCTGAGCAACAAGATCAGCAAAATCAAGAAGAGTCGGACGCGAGACGCGATTTGTTTAGAGGGTTCAGGTATAACCAATCCCGAAGAAGTCGTGCTGCTGAAGAAGTCATTCACTCGCCGATGCTTCAACAAATCATAGCTGCAGAAGGCGAAGAGGAAGAGGAGTTGACGGAAGAGCTGGAGGAGATAGAAGACGAGTTTATTGATGTTGATCAAGCAATTTCGAATTGGTACCATGAGGAACAACAGCAACAGCTGCTGAGTGGGTTGTTGTCTGCGCCCCGGTTTGGATACTCGTTACCACACCACACGCAATCCTCTACTTCGTCGTTTATGACAGCTCGCCATGGCTTGTCTGTATAGTTTTGTGTGATTCCCTATAATAAAAGAAATTTTTGCGTGTGTGTGTGTGTGTGTGTCCATGAGATCCCGATTCAGCCTGGTATTGGTCCAAGCCCTCCGGCGATATGTAGGTCGATCGCAAGTTGGTTGTGGCCACGTCGGCCAGCGAGAGTTGGGACGCGGAGGACAGTGGAATCCCTCGATGAAAGATCTCCGTGCGGGATCTTTCCTCTCCCCCCTCTCGCTCTTCTGTGAAAAAACAAGCAAAATAAAAAATAACGAAGAAGAAACTTTCGGGACCTTTCAAAATTTTATACAAAACGCCAGGTAGCCAATCAGCCAATCAAACTTACAAAAAACACACATCGCAACCCCCATATACATATGAACAACACTACCACAGCTACCACAGCCATCCTTACCAACTCTTCTACCTTTACCACCACCACCACCATCATCATCATACTGCCAACCATTGCATCATGTTAAAGTTCTTGCCTGAAGACTACCAACCCTATTTGGAGTACCTCCCCGACGTGCAAATCTGCGTCAACATCTTCATGACATTCACCCCGTTATTCTCCTACGGGTCCACCTGCTACAGCATCCACAAACGCCAGACCTCCCTTGGGTTCTCCCTCGACATCTGCTGCACCATGTTCATGGCCGCCATTCTCCGCATCTACTACTACATCTGCTCGCCCTACGAGCCGACCCTCTTGCGCCAGTCCATAGTGATGATCTTCATCCAGGCGCTCCTCCTCAAGGTCTCGCTCAAGCACCGGCCGCCCACATACGACCCGGACCTCTTGAGCCCGCTCCCTGTGTTTGAGAACGAGCTCAACGCACGGCTCCCGCGCCGCCTTAGCTCCGCGACCTTAGAGCACGAGCTGTACTGGCGCGGCGACTGGGTCGGGTCCATGGAGTTGATTTCGGGCGACACGGCGCGGTACGTGTGGGGGTACGCCGTGACGTACGTGGCGCAGGTGTTGCGGTTCTTTGACGTGTACTACCGCCGCCCGCTCTTGTTCTGGCAGTGGAAGCAGGAGCGCCGGTACTGGGCGTTTGTGGCGGGGTTCGTGGGGGTGTTTGGCGTGTTGACTGGCTGGCTACGCGACAATGAAACGTATGCGAACGTGATTGGCGTCTTGGGGTTGTTCATAGAGAGCTTGTTGCCATTGCCCCAGATCTTGTTGTTGAATAGGTTGCAGCTGGTCAAGAACTTCAAGGTGATTTTGTTGTTGAGCTGGCTAGGCGGCGACTGTACAAAGATCTCGTACTTGTTGTACGGCGCCCAGAACATCCTGGTGATTTTCCTCATTGCCGGCTTGTTCCAGATGAGTTTGGATATTTACATTGCATACCAATATTTGAAGTTTAAGTATTTGGACACGAACCCAAGGAGGAAAGAGGTCGGGTTTGTGGAGGCGCTGGAGAGAAGTGAGCAGCTGATTACTGATATTGTTCATGATATGATGACCCCGTCGTCTTCGGAAATAGAGATGGACGATTTCACAGAGAAACTGAAGGAGTCGATTGGCGATAGAATTAGAGCGTCTAGATCGAGGTCCGGATCAGTCCTTGTCTAACACAGAGAGAGACAGACATTTATAGACAGACAGCATGTACTTTTTTCGTTTTTGTAGATAATAATGTATTTATTTATTTATGGTATTCCAACGAAAGAGTACAAAGTAATCAGTAACGAATACTATGTACATGTATTTGATATGATAAAAAAAATAGAAGAACTATATAAGTGTATAAGGTATTAAAAAAAAAAGTAAAATCAAACCAGTTTGTGTACGCCATAATATAAAAATAATAAAAAAAACCCTTTAAGAAAAAAAAACCCGTGAAAATATGTAAAAAAAAGTAAATTAACCGACCCAAATTATCCAGTCCTACTATACTGGGACATACTCAACGTTGGCTTTAGCTTCGTTGATTAAATCTAAAGCATCTTGACCAACTAAACCATGTTTTATCTTGATATGTCTAGATAATGCATCACCTCTGGAAAACGTTTTGTCCTTACCGTTACCTGGACCACCATTTAATCTATCCTCGCAAATAACACATCTAAAAATCTTCTTCATAGTAGCATGAATAGTATCTTGATGTCTAATCAAATCGTACGGACGCGAAAACTGTTTGTTACATGGCTCGCCAGTACTTGGATTGATCAAGTTACATTGATGGTTAGGATTGTTAGCAGTGATCTCAGCACCAGATATCGAATGAGAAGAATGATGCTTCTTGGTCTTTCCAGCACCTTCTTTACCACCAGATTTCTTAGGCGTGTGCTTGAGCTGTTGAACTGTAGGCACTTCTAGTTGTGGAGCGGGAACCTCGTCATCAACATCAACCATCATGTCGTCATTGTCTTGAGACGAAATGGCAGACGGAGAAACTTCTCTTGGCTGAGCAAATACCTCTGGCTGTTGTTGTTGTTGTTGCTCTTCAATCTTGACGGTATCATCGTTGGCTGTCGTGGTGCTGGTAGGAGTAGTGTTGTTTGTGTAGGTGTCAAAGTTTGAGAAATCCTCATAGTTGGTGTTGGTGTTGTTCATCATGAAATCATCAAAGTCCTCGTCAACTTGGAAGTAGTTGTCACCTTCGTCGTCAGAAACATCTTCCTCAATTTGTTCTTCATCATCATCCAAAAACAAGTAATCGTTCTCGTAACCTGGGATGATCAAATCATTAGCAAATGCATTAGCCTGGTCTTGTTCAGACAAAAACAAGTCGTTGCTGTTTGGAGGAATAATCAAAGAAGAATCCAATTCATTCTGGTTAACAATTTGACCTGGCGAAATGTCAGGATTGTACAACATGTACTCTTCATCGAAATGCTTCTTCTTGTTTGACGATGTTCCATCAATAGCCTCGTTCAACAAAGTAATCCTTCTTCTCCTTCTGGTTGGGAAAGTTTGAGGTAATGGAGCGTTAGCGTCGTGTGTCTGTTGTTGTTGTTGTTGTTGTTGAGCTTGCTCTTGAGCCTGTTGTTGTTGTTGAAGTGGTCTAATAAATGAGTTTGGATTACCATAGTCGTTGAATGGGTTGACTTGCTGTGGCTGTTGAGATGTAAAGTCCTGGGCAAACATATCGTCAGAATCAAACACAACTTGTTGTTGCTGTTGCTGTTGCTGTTGGGATTTTAAGTGTTCGATATATTCTTGTGATGCCAATTGTTCCAAGAACGAGTCGGGTATATTTAGAACGTTGCCCAAGTTGTAGTTTGTAGTAGGCTGAGCCAAGTTTGCTGTGGTTGTGGTTAAATTAGGCGATGAGTTGATGGAGTTTCTGGACGAGTTGTAGTTGTAGTTCATAGGTTGGCTGTTGTTGTTGGTGTTATTGTTGTAGAATGTGTTGTTGCTTGTGGGTGTGTTTGCGTTGTTGAACTGGTTAAAAGTAGTGTGAGTGTTATTGTTAGCTGCTGTTGTGGTGTTGACAGATGGGGATGACGGGGATTGGTACAATTCTTCGTCCATGATGTCTGTGATAGTTCTTTTTAATTGTGGTAAGATAGCTAATGAAGTCATTACTCTGCTGTAATCAAGGTATCTGGTGTTGTTTCTCTTTCTAGTTGGTTGCGGTTGGTTGTAAAAAGTTGGCTGTAAGAAAGAAAAAGAAGTGGGTTGTAAAAATGTAAAAGAAAAAAAAAGGAGGAGGAGAGTGTGAGTTTTATTTTATAACAGAAAGCAAAATGTCTCCCCTCATTATCTGTAGACATCCGCTTATTAATCTACACAGTAAACACAGAAAGAAAGAGAAAGAATAATGTCGCACGCACCCACAGCACAGTAAAAACCGAAAGTGAATGATGTGTACACAACTGCATAAGTTACACAAACACATGCGACACACACGACACACACAAGAGAAGAAAAAAGAAATAGAGTTGCTTATGTAATACACAATTTACCTAACAAAGTAAACTCAGGTAAAATGTTCCTTAACGTTCCATCACATTCCATTGGCACATGTACACTACCTACTCTCAATCTGCTATCTGAATCCACACTGCCATGCTCTAAACGAATTCCATGATCCTTCTCTTGTGCTTCTGTCCCCCCCCCCCCTATTCCACTTATCTCTAAGTTCCACGTCTGTAATGAGTAGCAGATTGAAGCTGTACGACGTTTCCCTGACTCATTTTGTGGCTGTTGCTGCTGGAGGGGGGTGGTCGGACTGCCTATTTTTAACACCGCTTTGAGTCCGGCCGAGTGACCCTAACAGTGTCAGCCTCTTGTTTCTTTTTCCCGGTATTACATAACAACTGTACGATCTCTTACCGCACACACTCACATACAAAGAAGACGCAAAACGCTCACACATCATCACCACCACCACCACCACCACCAGCAACAGCAACAGCAACAGCAACCCAAATACTTACTAAAGCAGGGAAAAAGCAATGGTCAAGAGAGTGGTTTAGCAGGTATCCGCTAAACACGTCCGGAAAGAGTATAACCCCGATACCTCAAGTCATGTGTTCTTGATGGCTCCCCGGGCGTCGACGTATATCCTTGAGATTAATACATTTCCACCGCGGAAATAAGTTTGGATTTAGCATTGTGTATGTCACGCACCCATAATCAGAGGACCCATCTGTTTACATGGCCCACATACGCTTTTAAGACACCTACCCAACAACAAAGAGAGAGGGGGGACAAATACCCCCAAGCAACAAAAGCAACAAACAATGAGTCACTTTCACCATAACCAAAACAAGCAAACAGAGCCCACACCACCACCACCACCACCGCTACAACAACAACAAAAAGCAAAGATATCATATGCGCCTACAAACCATTACTTTACTCCTCTCTGTGTTTGTTGGTCAATCTAGACTGTTCTCCTGTCAAGTGTCGCACATGAAGGTTATGGTCACATTTATTTCGTCGCATCCCGTTTCACTCGGGTTTTGTAAATTGCACTCGGATTAATCCCTTCCCATGCAAATGTTCGTGCCGCTATCATCCTCATCAGCCATCACAAAAAAAACACGGAGCCTTCATCAGGAGAAGATGGAAAAGGGTAGTGTGCGCTTTTTGCGGCTAGTATCCCCAATGTGCTAAATACCCGATGTCCGCACTACTGTACGCCAAAGAGATAGAAATGTCGCATACCATCTGCATAGCCCTAATTCAATTACATACGCCTAGAAAAAGAAAGAAAAGAACCCCCTACAACTCTTCTAGACCAACTGCCTTGTTGGAAGGTATGCATCTCTCTACTATTACCACGCTTCGAAAGAAAAAAGAACACCATGTCTATATATATTACCCCTATTATTTTTTCTACTTACAATTTGCCATTACTAGGTCTGTTTGTTTCTAGACCCTCCATTTTAACTTTTGCAATCCCCTTCTCAGCCTTCTCTTTGTCAAGGTAGTAGTACGGTTTGACCAACTCCCCACGATCATTCAACTCAAACACCAACGGGATGCCTGTGGGCACATTGATCTTGGAAATGTCATCGTCGCTGACGTGGTTGAGGTATTTGATCAAGCTTCTCACTATCGATCCGTGGGTAACTATCAACACCGTCTTGTTCTTTTGTATCATCTCGTTGTCCAAGATTTCGTACTTGAAAAAGGGAATCAATCTCTCCATCACCATCAGCAACGACTCTCCACGTGGTAGTATGTCCTTGTTCAAAATATCATTGTATCGTTGGTCAATTGATGCGTCCTCCCCCACTTCGACTAGTGGCGGCAACCCATGGTAGTTTCTCCTGATGTACTGGAACTTCTCCTTGTCCTTGCCCAACTCAACGAAAACCTCATGCTTGTCTCTTCCTTGGTACTTGCCATAGTGACGTTCGTTCAATCGCCAAGTTTTGATATGGTCTATCCATGGCTTGTGCAAGACTTCCAAAATAGTCAACCCGGTCTCGATTGATCGGACTAGTTTGGACGTGAACAATATGTCAGGATCAAGGTTGTGCTTCTTGATCAACTCGCCAGCGTATATAGCCTCCTGCTTGCCCTTTTCAGATAACGGGATATCTATCCATCCACAGAACTTGTTCTCATGGTTCCATTGCGATTCCCCGTGTCTCAAGATGATGAGTTTATGTATTGTCATCGTGGTTTGGGAATTGAATAGATATAAGGAGGTGTTTCTTTAGTTGCTGGTAGATTATGAAAGAATAAGTGTGGACTTGCCGTCATGAGATCAGCGAAAAATCCATCAAGTGATACTGGCACACACACCAAAGAAAGGGAAAAAAAATCCAATATCATTGGATGCAGGATTCCGTCACTTTTTTCTTATGATAAGCATACGTAATACACAAGGATCACAAAATAAAAACCACAACCCAAAAAAACAAACAAAAAAATTTGCACCCAGTTTGGAGGAATATCATAAAAGGTGGAGAATGGTGGGTTTTTTCTTACTTTCTGGTGGATTCCCTGTGTTGTTTGTCTTACCCTTCCCATTTAACCTTTGTTCACCACCACAATTGTACGTTTTTCGTGTGGAGAAGGTTATAGAACCACTCCGAATTTTAACCACAGCAACCATCATGAACGAATAAAAACGAATCCAAGCAAAAAAAAACCCTCCACCTGATCCCATCATGACCTCTTTCTTGCTGTATAAACGAAAGCTATGTTCAGAAGAGATCCTTTTGAAGGAAGAGTCAAATCGTACCAGCCCAACCTATCAGAGCTCCACCGATCATGCTATGTGCTCCTCCACACTATAAACAACAACCCGTTCTCCACATTCAAGCTCACAATAGACCAAGCGTCCAGCTACATCATCAACCTATTCTACGTCTACGCCATACTCAACCTATCCCAGTTCTTCAACCATGCGTCCTTGCTCGTGAAGATCCCACAGGGCCAGAAATACTACGTGCCCAACTTCATAAGAGACACGTTCCGGTACATGTGCCGGCCCATCCCCGACGGCAACGAGATCTGGATCCCCAAGATCGCCATTGAGAAGATTGTGATTGACCAGGAGTTGAACAAGGAGTTGTTGACGTTCTTCTGCACGTTTAATATCCCGGTGGTGCCTATAATTAAAGAGTATGTTCAAGTCATGCCGTTCCAAGCCTGGGGGTATCTCCAGCCGGTGATCAGGAGGTGATGGAACCACAACGAAATCTCTCCCACGCTCCCGCGCCCCCATTGGGGAAAACGTTGCCGGGGTATTTCTTTTTATTTAAACTTTTCTCCCACCGGATTTTCTTTTGTGTGTATTGCTTTTTGCAGTTTTAGTATGGCAAAATGTAACATCGGAAAAAATCTGCAACACCTGGATAGATGCCCAAAGAATGAGGATATCTCTCTCCAGGAAAAGCAATCTAAAACATGACATGTGTTGGGTATAGCGGCTGCCGTATATACGGGTATAAATACTTGACGGAAACTCCTTCAGGTCTTGAAATTTCTGTCGGGTATAGCATATACTCTTTTTTGTTACTTTTCTATATCTAAAAGTCATCCTAATCAGGAATTCCCTCCGCCAATCTCCGCCGCCCCCATCCCGCCCCACTTACGCATCAACACACCAACACGTTCACGCACCAGAAGAAAAAAAAAGCAACGGCTATAAATAAAAAGGAAATGACTTTGACAGCACCAACAACAACAACCGATGGCTCAAAATTGCCCACCGTTAAAACCACCAGTCTTCAACTACACACACCACCTTCATCGCCCGTCGAGTTTGAGAAATACTATACCCATTTCAACATCCAGTTACAGCACAGCGACTTAATGCCACAGCCATCCAAGATCAAAACCAAGGAGCCGTTCTCGTGGTCCGAGATTAACTTTATTATCAAAACCAACAAGCTTGAGATCTTTGCACGTTCCAAAGAGCAGACCATCAAGTATCACAACTTCAAACAGTGGTTGAAAGACAACAAGATCCTGGTGAATGATTACCTATTGGGCCATGAGTTGCATTGGAAGGAGTCGGAGATCAGGGATCAAGAACACGTGATTGTGCCGCAGGAGTACTCGGTGGAGCACCCGCAGGACTTGATCTTTCATAACCCAGATGACATCACGATATTGTACAACAAGTTCCCGTACTATTTCGACACCAACGTGAAGCACTTGTGCATCTGGACAAAGTTGAGGATCCCCGTGGATCGAGACAGCGCGTGTGGGGACATCTCCGACAGAACCAAGAAAATCATCCACAGGTACCTTGAGAAGACGTTTGTTGAGAAAGGCGGGCTTTCGTGGGACCAGATCGTGTGGTTCAAGAACTGGTTGACTTTGCAGAGTGTGAGAGCAATCAGTCATATCCATGTTATTTTGCGAGACGTTGATGATGCGTTCATTGAGCAGTTGATTGGAGGACCTGGGGAAGTCTTGACGCTAGATGATTATAGAAATTTATAGATTAGATTGAAAGGAATAATAAAAAAGTATATCATTGTTTGCAATGGGATTTGTAGGAGGATGTTGTGACACATGCTGAATGAGCGACATGTCGTCATTGGTCGTTGTTGCACGACATTTGTTGGTCTATGTCGTCATCGACGAAAAAGAGAACGAGAGAGCGTTGCGCTACGGTGCGCAGTGCTGGCACCGTTTCATAAACTGTGGTAGTGTTGAGAAAGAAAAAAAACCTTCTATGAGCTTCCATGATGTTCCACGCGAGACCAAAGATAGAGATTATGATGAAAAATTTTGCAACGATTCCTACTTGTCGACAATGCTTCGAAATTTCCCAAAAAATTATAAAGCTTCAATCAATTCCATTCTGGTTTTCTGAAAATTTTTCATTTCCCTTTCTCTTTTCCTCTTCTTCTTCTTCTCCTGTATAACAATTGTTTATTAACAATCCCCCTCACATAATGTCTAAAGCTGTTGGTATTGATTTAGGTACTACCTACTCCTGTGTCGCTCATTTCGCTAACGACAGAGTCGAAATTATCGCCAATGACCAAGGTAACAGAACCACCCCATCCTTCGTTGCCTTCACTGACACCGAAAGATTAATTGGTGACGCCGCTAAGAACCAAGCTGCTATGAACCCTGCCAACACCGTTTTCGACGCTAAGCGTTTGATTGGTAGAAAATTCAACGACCCAGAAGTCCAAAACGATATCAAGCACTTCCCATTCAAGGTTGTCGACAAAGGTGGCAAGCCAAACATTGAAGTTGAATACAAGGGTGAAACCAAGGTCTTCACCCCAGAAGAAATCTCCTCCATGATCTTGGGTAAGATGAAGGAAACCGCCGAAGGTTTCTTGGGTACCGCTGTCAAGGACGCTGTTGTCACCGTCCCAGCTTACTTCAACGATTCTCAAAGACAAGCCACCAAGGATGCTGGTTTGATTGCTGGTTTGAACGTTATGAGAATCATTAACGAACCAACCGCTGCTGCCATTGCTTACGGTTTGGATAAGAAATCCGAACAAGAAAAGAACGTCTTGATCTTCGATTTGGGTGGTGGTACTTTCGATGTCTCTTTGTTGTCCATTGAAGACGGTATCTTCGAAGTTAAGGCCACTGCTGGTGACACTCACTTGGGTGGTGAAGATT
>JAJMBE010000058.1:15944-71591 GCA_030565125.1 Candida pseudoviswanathii | reverse complement strand
GGAGGTAGTCCACCATCACAAGGTGACTGTCCCGAAAGTAGGCTCATAGGGAGACCGGGTGGAGGTCCTGACCAGACCACCTGCACACCTGTGGTATCACCCCCTCTGGGTCGAGGGGGCCGCGTGCGGAACCTCTTAAAAGGAGGCAGCATGCGCAAGGCTGGGCCGGCCCACTGGGTCTTCCCTGGGGAGGGGGGGAGATACGGTCCCTAGAAAATGGGGGCCAGGGGGGAAAACCCATGAAGCGGGACCTCACACTCTCCTAAACAAGGGGAGACACGGCTCCTGGAGAAGGGGACCCCCTTGCTCCCTGAAGGGGAAGACTTCGTCAAGTACCAGGGCCCAATCACGCGCGCCTCCTCCGAGACAAGTCAAGGGGAAGTTCGCTGATGCTTAATGTAGACAGCACGACCAGCGTAGGGAAACCTCTTGAATAACATCCTAAACTTCTGTCCGAGTAGCCGTTCTCCCTCTAAGTTTGAACAACAGAGACCATTTTGACATTTTCCAGGCTCGTCAAAAATTAGGCGTCACGCAATTTTTAGTTGCGTCAGCCTCGCCACAAAATCAAGTGAAAACACAAAATGCCATCGTGGGTGCACTAACCACGGCAAACAATGAACGGCTGACGCAATCAACAAGGAGTTTTCGAGAACGGTATATATAAATCAAAAGGATATAAGAAAACAAATGAGTGTTACGTAACAATACAAACTATTCTAGGCTCTGTAAGAACAATCCAACATTTTAACTCTTGGTGTGGGCTGGTGGTGGACCAGCAGGTCTTGAATAATCGTCATAAGTTCCGAATTCTTGCTGTGGCTGAGCATTGTAGCCTCCATAGGATCCTTCTCTTTGAGCACTGTATCCTCCATATCCAGGCTGGGATGTTTCAGGGTAGGATGGGGGGACATAGCCAGGGGCTGGTTGTGGAGGCAAGTCGTTGTTAGCATAGTAACCACTTTGGTACTGGCCGTTTCCTTGGTTGTAGTATGCACCATTCGGAGGTTGCTGTTGATATGGAGGGTCGTTATAGACGACATTGCTTCTGTTTCTCCTTCTGAAGAAGAACAAGAAAAGGACAACCAAGAATGGGATAAGGACTAATAACCACAACAACCAACGCCATCTCCACCAGTCACTACGGGAACGGTCTCCGTAGTAGTAGAGTCTTTTGGCAAGGGACATTGGTTCCTCTGAAGTAGGGACAATCATTGGGACTGGAGTGTTAATTATGATTTTTAGGTTGTGATAGGGTGGGAAAGAAGCAAAGGGGAAGAAACAAAGAAACTGCTAGGCAAAAGAAAAAAAAGGCAAAATTTCAGGCAAACAATCAAAACACACTCTGGTGGTTGCTTTTCTTCTTTTTTTAAGGTTGCGGCCCACTGTTTCATCGAGGATTTCACCACTACGAGTTGGAATAGCCACTGGGAACGGTGATTCGAGAGTTTCCTGGCTTATGTTTCGGAAACTCAACATAGTCCGTCAGTCCCCCAAAAAACCAACAAAAGCAGCGGGAGCGCGTATTGTTTCTACAGAGGGCTAAAGAAGCGGTGTGGGGCTGGCTTAGCAAAAATTACGGCCAAATCACGTGATCAATATCCTCGGAAATCGATATCACTATAGTAAATGGCCATGGCTGCAACAACCCATGTAGAACTACATCAAGCTACTCTCGGGTACTATGCGGCAACATACTCCTCAGGAGTAACACCACTAAGGATACCACCCCCATCGTCTATCATTGTCTTTTGAGGAGCACAAACAAAACCGACGCAAACTCAAACACAAAAGAAAATGTGAACCTAAGCGGCAAGGATAGGCTTTCGTCATGCAGCATTGTTAGCTCGTGAAGGAGACGTCCCCTTCGAGAACCCTGAAGGTATACAAACAAACGGCAAAAGTTGCGTTACACGTTACACGTTACACGTTACCCGTTCCCTGAACACCAACATTTCCCAACTTCGTTGTTTGTTGTGGTTGTAGTTTTTTTGCCAAAACCCAACTCAACACATTCTTGGTAATTTTTCTTTTTGGTTCACCGAACACGATTGGTGGTGTCCTCTCTTTTTTTTTTTCTTTCTTTCTTTGTTTGTTTGTTTGTCTCAAATTTTCTTACTTGTCCCCTTGGTGCTTGGCTGCCTGATTTTTGTATGGACGTATCATTCCAAAAATTTAGCTACGTTTTCCTTCCAACATACCCTTTTATTAAGCTACACCATATTCCCACTAACACTCCCACACACCTACAACAACACCAGTGTTCGTTTAGGACATAGCCGTCACCCACACATATACACACAATAGTCTCCTCACACACCCCATCCCCCTCTCGCCATGAGCTCGGATCATCCCTGGGCAGATTCTGAATCAGCTTCTACCGAATCTCCTCATGGCCCACCCTCACCCAAACAACAGAAATCACAACCCCCTGGTGGTGCAAGTGGTGGCCGGGGTGAGTTACGACCCCTTAGACTAACTAAACAAAGAAACAGGGCTTCAATTGTTTCAACATCATCCACAAGCTCCTCTGGCGGAGCCACCCCCACGGCATCCTCATTCACATCACCAAGTCGAAAACCAAGCCTTGCAACCGAGGAGTTTCATTGCCGGCCAATACGATTGGGAAGAAATGCAAGTGTGACCGAGGAAAAGAGAGACATAAGTGAGCCTTCCATCGCCAGATCACCAGAGAAACAACAAGAGGCAAAAAGGTCCCTTGAGAGTACGGTGTCGGGACCCCCAATCGAAGGGGCCAGACAACTGATTGATTCCGAGCTATCGACAAACTCCAGTTCGTCCAAGAGAAAGTCCATACTAATTCGAAACCTCCCCATTACGTCTGCCACCACTTCCAGAAAAAGCGAATCAAAGTTTGACGACATGATATTTGCCATTTGTTTGGTTGATTTCCACCACCAGCGAGGGCCAGAAATCCAATGGTGGAAGTCCAACTATCACCCGGACTACGAACCGGATTTGTTCAAGAATATCCCATTCCAGGCTCTTCCAGATGGATCTCATTTGTTTGAGGAAACGTTTTCGAATTTTAACTTGGTGTATGATTTTGACCAGAAAAAGTCCATCGACAACTTCAATGATGTCAATAATTTCAAGGGTGATCCACGACACTTGAAGACGCTATTCGGGTGTTCGTGTGTCAGACAGGTTAAAACAAGCGACTTGTCTGAGGAAGAGAGGGAAAGAAATAAGGATATAACGAGATCAATCGTGCAAAAGGCAATTGTCATCATTGTCAGGAAACAGCCGATTTTCGCCAAGATCAAAGACAAGTTGTCCATCATTGCTAAAAGCTATTTCCAGCAGGAAACGTTTTCCAATTTCGAGGTCTTGGAGAATTTGTTTGACAATTTGAATGGTCAGTTCAAGCTAATCGACAACGAAATGCACACCGAGTTGGAGCAAGAAGAGGAGAACTATGTCAACTTGAACTTGAAGTCGACGTTGACAAAGTTCCGACTGAGATTCATGATCATATTCAAGAGTTTACTATTGGAGAAGAAGGTGCTCATTTACTCAAACAACAACCTCGGCGCCCTTACACAGTTCCAAAATAACTTGATTTCGTTAATGCCCAACTTGATCAACAACCTCGATGACTCTGGGTGTCCCTTGATAGATTATGCTGAGACTAATGGACCTTTATCAAAGCCGCAGTCTTTGAACACCACTAGTCGTGCGTCAATGTTGCGATTTTTTGGATTGCCATTGCAGATATTCAACACCAAGAACTCATTCTGGAATCCGTATTTACCCTTGCAGCAGTTGGATGAGTTGGCGGTGCAGGGATTCATGGTTGGGTGCTCGAATCTTTTATTTGTCAACCAAGCCAGTATGTTTGGGGTGGATTTGCTAATTAATTTGGATACCAACGAAGTCACCTACCCTAAAGACGTCTACACCCCAGAAGATTTGACTTTGAGTAGCATGGATAAGAAGTTCATCAACCACTTGATCAACGTGGACAACCATAATGCCAAACATGATGACTTTGTTGGCAGCGACGATTACATACGGTACCAGTTTGAGGACTACTTGAATTCCTTGATCTCCACCATGCGCTATAACCAATACTCCGAAAGATTTGGTCAACCACCACCTGGTTTTAACGAAGCTAGCCATATCAACGATTTTAACGCCAAGTTTATTGAATCTTGGAGAAAGACCCAGAACTACAAGATTTGGAACACCATGGCTGATGAGTTTATCTTCAATTTTATAGAACCGAAACATGTTGCTGCTGATCTCAAGGACGAGCCATATTCCATCAACAAGAACATTTCTAATTTCTTCAACAGTTTCAAAGGCAAAGGTGCAACTGCAACATCCAGCAGCGATGATACCATTAAGGTGCACAAATTCATTGAAGAAGAACCGCCTAAGAAGCCTACCACCAGCAATGAGAATACTGAAGAACAGCATCAGGATGCCAATGGGGATGAGTTGGTTGCTGGATTTGAGAAAGTTGGCCCATCTGAAGATAAGACTTCGAATAACAGTGCCGATAACGTCAGCAAGAGATTGTCCAGCTGGACGTCAGGATGGGGATTTGGAGCAAAGAAATAGAGTCTTGTATAGATACATTCCATTCACATACCCAGTTACAGCTAACAGTTGCGAAAGCCCATCAGCACGTAGAGCGCACTTGAAAAAATCCAGTACGAAAATTTTCAGAAACTCCACGATGAGATAACTCCCCCAACCAACCAAGCATGAAACACCCCTACCAAATCCTAACATCGGACAAACAAGGCAAGTACCTCTTTGCCGTAGTCAAGAACTACCTTCAAGTATTCGACCTCGCCACGGGTTCCAAAGTCGGCGAATGGCAAGACACCACGGAGACCAACTATCAGAACGTGCAGATCGAGAAGCGCACGGGGCGTCAAATCACCACACAGCAGTTCTTCAACCACATCAAGTACGTTCTCGTGACGCCCGATGCCCGACACGTCGTCGCGTCGACGGACTCCGACAAATCCCTCTTGGTGTTCCTGGTCAACCACACGCAGCCGAACTGCTTGACGCTATCCAAGCGCCAGCCGATCCCGAAACGGCCCTGCTCGCTCGCCACGGACAACAACGGCAACGTCGTGGTGGGGGATAAGTTCGGGGACGTGTACGTCGTCGGCGTGGACTCCGCGGTTCCTGTCCCCGAGAAGGACCTCGTTCCCATCTTGGGCCACGTCTCGATGTTGACGGATGTGATCGTGGGCACGACGAAGGACACGAAGCAGTTCATTTTAACCACAGACAGAGACGAGCACATCCGAGTCTCGAACTACCCGAAGAGTTACGTGATCAAGAACTTCCTCTTCGGTCACGATGAGTTTGTCTCGCAATTGTACATCCCGGGATATGCTCCCCGTGTGTTGGTTTCTGGGGGCGGTGATGATTTCGTGAATGTGTGGAAGTGGCATGAGGGTGAGTTGATCGGGAGCGTCAGGGTCAGGGAGTATGTTGAGGAGTACTTGACGAAAGAACTGCATTTGCCGCCAGCGAGGTTCAGACATGAGGACTCGCCTAAGGAGATCTCGATTGCGAGAATCACGAGCTTAAAGAATGACGAAGGTGTGCATTTGTTGTTGGTATTGGTGGAGAATACACCTTGTGTGTTGGTGTTTGATGTCAATGACGATTTCTCGAAGGTCGAATACAAACAGACCGTGTTGGCTCCCGGGTCGATTGTTGACTTTACGCTTGCGGGATCAACGATCGTGGCGTCTGTTGAGTCAGAGGACCCGGTCAAGTTTTTCAGCTTGCAGGATGATGGGAAGTTCAAGGAAGTTGAAGGAGTTAAGATTGCGGACGCTATTCCCTTTGATGTTGAGAATGAACAGGAGTTCCAGCACTTGTACAAGTACTACCAATTGCGTAAGAGAAGTGATAGCGCTGAAGCATCATGAGAGAATGTATAAGAGACGCTCTTATATTTTATTTTGTACGCCTTGTATAAATAAATGGAATAATAGTTGAATACTTTTTTTAAGTAAATCACAGGGTTTCTGCAAGTGATTCATCGTCACTAGTAAACCCGCCTTGCTTGCACAATGAATAGAACAACGAGTTCTTGTTCTTCAACAAGTTCGAAGGAGTGTCAAACTCAGCAATCTCCCCCTTTTCCAAAACCAAGATCCTATCGGAATCCAAAATGGTGTTCAATCTGTGTGCAATAGTGATGATTGTCTTGTCTTTAAATTCAGTACGAATCGTCTGTTGCAAGATCTTGTCCGTTTCAACATCGACAGCAGCCGTGGCTTCGTCCAACACCAAAATCTTAGAATAGTTCAACTTCAACAAAACTCTGCCCAAACACATCAACTGTCTTTGACCAATGGATAAATTAGATCCTCCTTCGGACACAGTGGCCAACAATGGATCAGAAACATCCTCTTTGTCCTTGCTTTCTTCGCTCATCTTAATCACGTGTTCTTTCAAATGGGCCAATTCCAAAACTCTCCAGATTTGATCATCGCTGAATTCATTGACAGGATCTAAGTTGGATCTGATTGTGCCTTGGAAAACTTGAGAATCTTGTGGGATAATGGATAATCTGTGTCTGAGATCATATAACCCAATTTCGCTGGTGTTCACGCCGTCAATAGAGATGTTACCATTAAAGGCTTCAATTATTCTAAACAAAGCCAATGTGATTGATGATTTACCAGCACCAGTTCTACCAACAATTCCGATTTTCTCTTGTGCCTTGATATCCAAGTTGATGTTTCTCAAGACCAAATCCAACTCAGGTCTGTACTTGGTGGAATAATCCTTGAACTTGATTTCTCCGTGATCTGGCCAGGTTTGTGGTGGGCGGTGATCTGGGATAATATCTGGAGCTTCACTTGGTAAGTGAGAGTACTCCAAACATCTTTCCACACTGACAATATTGGTTTCCACCTCAACACTCATACGAACAATCCAGTTCAACGATTGGGTGATTTGCAACGCATAAGACACGGACAAACCAACAATACCAGCACTCAAATGAGAAGTTTTCAACGTCAAAATGGACAATCCGGCAGCTCCCAAAATGATAATCGAACCCAAGAACTCCAATCTAACGGCCAACCATCTGTTGGAGTTGATGGTTGGGTTATAAGCACTCATGTTCTTGTCCACTCTGGATTGGTTCAAGTGTTTGAAACGCTCTTCCTTACCATAAGCTCTGATAGTGGCAACACCAATCAACGATTCCTGGAAGTTTGCAAATATCGGAGATCTTGAAACTGAATCCAATCTTTTCAATTCCCTTGAAGTTCTCAAGTAGTACTGTTGGTAGTAAAAGTAAAGGAAAGCCAATGGGAAAATAAGAAAGACAAACTGCCATGTGGAGAAACTAATGACAATGATAGTGAGGAAGACTTTGATGGAGTTGCTGAAAAACATGTTGAACACTCTTCCAATGATTTCATCAACCTTGTAAATATCATTAGAAAATCTGTTCAAGATTCTACCAATTGGAGTGGTTTCAAAGAAAGTCATTGGTGCTCTCAAAACACTATCGGCCATATCCTGGTGGATTTTCTTAGATCCATGGATGGAGCAAAAGATCCACAAGTAGACATTCTGGATTAAAGAAGCTATTGAATAACCAATACCCAATAAAAAGTAGATACCAAGGTACTTGCCAACATTTGGATTGTATCCGTATCTGCTATTGATCTCCGACCAGTGTTCCAACCAGAAAGTAGAGGCAACGTTAACCAAGTACGATCCAATGGCAAATCCCAAGAAAATGACAACATTAATTGGTCCACATGCCTTGGCGTACTCCAAGTAAATTTCCCATTTGACTTTACCTTGTTCCAGGTGTTCCTTCCTAGCCTTGGTGTCTGCGTCCTCTTCTGCTGGTACATCACCAACTCTTTCTTCGTGATCAAATGACACTTCAGAAGCTCTACGAAGACTGACGACCTCTTCCAATTCACACTCGGAATCTAAATCTTCTAGGTTGACAACGTCCTTGACTTCACTTTCGTCATCACCATTCTTGGAAGGTTCTTCAATCTGTTTGGATGGAGTTGGCGAGTTTTCTCTCTTCTTGCCGAAGGATTCAATCAATTGACGGATCTTGCTGCTGTCTTGTTTCATGATATCGTCATAGGTTCCTTGTTCAACCAAACGTCCGTCGCTCACCAAGTTCAAACTATCAGCAATGCTCAAGACTTTGATGTTGTTAGTGGCTAAGATTCTGCACTTGGACTTAAGCAAACCATTTGGACCAAGAACGTGGTCCGTCAAATGGGTAGAGACATGTTCATCAACAGCCGACAATGGATCGTCCAAAAGGTAAACATCAGCTCTTGCATAAACAGCTCTTGCCAACGACAATCTAGCCTTTTGGCCACCAGAAAGGGAAATACCCTTTTCACCAACTTCAGTTCTATCACCTTTAGGCAAGATACTCAAATCAACAGTCAAAGCACAAGCTTTCAAGACAAGGTCGTAGAAGTGAGCGTCGTACTTGTGGCCAAATAAAATGTTGTCCTTGACAGTACCGTTGATGATCCACGGAACTTGAGAAACATAGGCAACTTTACCATGCAATGTTGCCTCCCCGTCCAACTTGTACAAGTCACCTAAGAAAGCTTGAATGATGGAAGATTTACCCGACCCAACTTTCCCAATAATACAGTCCAAGTGACCCTTCTTGGCCGACAAGTTGATGTTGGAAAGAGCAACCTTGTAGTTTTGTTCACCTTTGGCCTTGGACCATAAAAACGTCCCATTTTTGATAGAAGCAGCGACGTCGCCTACCTTCTGAGCTCTTGGTACTTTGATGACAGCATCGGTCTGTAACTCCGAGCTGGTCAAGAATTTCGTCAATCTTCCAATCGCAACTTGAGCTTCAACGATGTTGGTGATAACCATAGGCACAACGGCCAAGGGGAACGACAAAAGATTAAACAAAGCCAAAGCAGGGAAGACCAAATCAGTGGACAAACTCTTTTTGGAGGTCCAGACAAAAACAGCAAAAGTGGAACAACTAACCAAGAATGGCGCCAAGTTCCAAGTGAAGTTCGTGAACGCCATGAAAACACCCATCTTCTTCAAGTTCTTCAATTCTTTGTCATTTCTGACGTAATTAAGCTGCTTCAAGAATGGTTGCTCCCAGCCGTACAACTTCAAAGACTTGATGTTGTTCAAAATCTCATTGATCAATCTTGACCTTTCATCTTTGTACTTCATTTGAGTCTTTTGCAATCTTCTCTGGGTTTTGGCGATGACAGCATTCAATGGAATCATAATGACCATGATGGCAACTCCTGCCCACATGGCATTACCAAGCAATGTGTGCAAAGAATACAAACACAAGATAATCTGAAATGGACCCGACCAAATGATTTGCAAGTTCTGCACCAAATCTTGTAACCTCTGAACATCGACAGACATCAAGTTGACAATGTCACCGGTGGAGGATTCTTGTCTGGCTTCATTTGACAACACCAACGACTTGTTGTAGACCACTGACGTCAAGGAAGACTTGATCTTCATACCCAAATCAAAAGCCCTTTGGAAGTATTGGTGCAAGAATGCTGTCTGCACAACCGAGACAATAAACATTGCCACCGCAATCAACAACCCACGCGTCAAGGGAATTGGTTCGCCCTCTTTGGCAGACTTGGTATAGTCAGTAACAAATTTAATCAATAAACGCAACAATTGAGGCTGGATGAACGCCAATGCATCCTGTGTTCCTTTAAACAACCCACCCATCAAAAAATGAGCACCAAAAGCCTGTGCCACGGCCCAAGGAATGGACTTTTTCTGAGCTGGCTGGCTGTTCCAATAGTGATCAAAGTCGCTTGTTGTCTTACTAGCTCTCAAATCTTTGGGCAATGGGGGCAAGTCTTCTTCAGTTAAATACTTGTGGTAACCTTTTTTCATCAATCCGCCCATCCAATCGAACGTGATTCTTGAAAAGACGTTAGCACGGTCGTAAGGTGACTCCTTAGTTAATCTCTGGTAGTAATCAATCGATTTCATAGGGATGACAATTTCAATAACCAAAATGATGAACGCATTGACAGTAGACAAGATGACCAAGGTGGAAAAATCTGAACCAATCTTGTTTCTCAAGTAAAGGTTGCCAATTCTGCCCAAGTTCAAGATTATCTGGAACAACCAGTAGAACAACAACACTCCATTGGGAACAGTAGACTTGAACTGTTCCAAGTAGTGGACGCCCAAGGCAACCAACGTGGCAGCTGCGTTCAACACCAAGGAGGTCAAGATGATCCCCGGACCAAACTTGTAGTGGATCACCAAGCCCACCTGGAAGATGAACTGCGCAAGCACGAGCAATAGCTTTATGTAAAAGGAATAGTTGATTCTGTTGGCGACGGATATCTTCTTGTTTCTCAAGTAGTGAATCTGGTAGGATCCACAAGCGATCATGAGAGCCGCCGACACGCCAAACAATATCCCTTGCAAGAAGCACGGGGTCAAGTCATTGTAGATCGACGACAATGGGCCCCAGCTCTCACTTTTTGTGTGGCAGCCTAGCCATTGAGTGAGTAGGGAGGGGTGTGTGGTGTTGATGGCGCCGATAAGGTGGTTGCCATCTTCAAGTGCTGTTATCGGCGATGACAAAGATAGCACCGAGATGTGATCCCAAAGGTTCCCGCCAGCCGCTAAGTTGTGGGAAGATAAGACCTCGACCTGCTCCATTATGATGATGATGATATGTTAATGGTATGCTATCTGAAGCAGAGTGGAAATAAGCTTAGACTTAGAAAAGGGAGGGAGGCAAGATGGGTTTGGAGTTCTTGATGGGAAGTTCTTGTTGCAAGTAAAGAGAAAAAAAAAGAAGAGAGACAGCCAGTAAGAGAGTGAATGTGGTGTGTTCTCTGTGCAGTGTGAAAAATTACAACAGTTTTACAACAACGCGGGCAAACAAGCAACCGCCAGACGGGAAAAATCCCACTACCCGTGTGCGCCTACTTGGTTGGTACTCGGTTCCCGCGCGGCTGCTGACAAATCATCCCCGTGATTGACCTTCCATATTTCTTCTTCTTCTTCTTCTTCTTCTCCGAACGAACGAAACTAAAATGCATTCCAACTACTCACTACACACAAGACTAACTCTTAAACAACCTCTTGAGCTTACTCTTCTTCTTCTCCTTGGTTTCTGGAGAAGCAGAGGACGCAGTGCTGTTCTCACTATACGCATGACTTTGTCTCTTTTGATAGTGCGATGGAACACCACCACCACCACCACTTCCACCATTCAGGTTCCCGTTGTCTTGGTGCACGTTCTGGTACATCTGCTGTTGCTGTTGCACTTGCTGGCTGAATTGGTTCTGCGACTGACCAAACTGCGAAGCAGGCTTCACGTTTGGCTTAGGAATACCGTCTTGGAACACATGTAGTGGCGGGTCAGTTGGCTTGTCGAGCTCTTTGCTAATGTTCAAATCCAAATTGGCTGGGTTCTTACTCTTGTCAATGCTTTGCAACCCAATCAAGAAATCTCTTGGTTTCAAGATGGATTCCGACCCAATGTAAAACTCTTTGCCCATGCTTGACGTCAACTCATAGATCGATCTCATCTCACTGTACGTCATACCTCCGGCCACGTAACAGAAAATACGCTGTTTGGACTTGGCCGCTGTGGCTAATGTCATGGTATTTCGGGCCGACGATGAAGCCCATGCAGCCTTGATCCTGGGGTTTCTCAACGATCCACTAGACTGAAGCTCCTTGCCGTTGCTGCTAGACGACATACGAGAGTTGTTTGTAGGCAAATCTTCATCCAATGGCTGGTCCCTGAAATATGGGAACCACTCTCTGTCCAACGAATATTTGCCCGCATTTTGCATGATTCTCTTGATACCGGGCGTGTATCGTGATGTGTTGTAAGTACCTTCGTTGTTAATCACATGGTACATTTCTTTATGGAATGGTTTATCCTTGACGTTTTGCTTAAATACCTGGAATCCCAATTTCTCGACGTTATTGAAACACTTCTCAACCAACCCAGTGATGTACTTATCGTTAACCCCAATGAATCGAATCATCTTTTCGAAATCCTGGCGGATCAAGCCGCCACGATAAAATGCATATATCAATACAAGCCTCATCTTGTCATTGATGTGTAAATCGTCTCTTGCCAACAAAATAATCAAGTCGTCATGCAAGTGCTTATTTCTCTCTCCTTCAAAACTAACCCCCTCCGCACAACACGTTTGCTCGAAGTCAGCAGCAAACTCTGCCAACTTACGAGATGCATTGATATCCAAACATTCGTCAATTAACGACTTGTGAAGCTTCAACTGCGCTCTTTCTTCATCGAAACCTTTCAAATGAGCCACAATGTGCATCAAATCAGACGAAGTGGTAGCCTTCGATCTATCCACCATCAATGGGTTATTCTTGATCAAGTCGCTAATCTTGTTGAAGATCAACTCCGAACTCTCAATGATGTGCAAGTGTCTCAAATTGACCCAGTCTTCGTCATTTTCATTCTCCAAGCGAGCTTCAACCTCGTTGAACTCCCCCTTTTCGTTCTCGGACTGGTACTTGTATTTCCCTGTTCTTTCCAAACTTTCAACAATATCATACGCCATGGCCTGGTACGTAAACTCATGCAATAGTGGCGCATACAAGTCCATGGTTCTGTCTGTGATCAACAATATTGCTCTTGGTTTGTTAGCCACGGATGGGGGCGGGTAGTTTTGGTTCAACCGACAATAATCGTCTAGTTTTGTCTGGAACGCGTCGGCTATCAACTCGGGCAACCTCTTGGCATCGTACTCGCCCTCTTGTGGGTGGTAGAAACGAATCAAGGGGTACTCTTCCATCGACACCACCAAGTTCAACAATGCATTGGCAGCCATTTCTATCTGTGGAGTGATGAACTCGATGCAGTTGGGGTTGTAGTAGATCGGCATCGAGTTCGATGTGGCATTATCCACCAAAAACACCCTCGTTTCCAAGGGGAAATAGTTTGTGTTGAAAAACTCAATGGTTTCGTTGAAATACGTCAACACGCTCGGCTGGTTCCAGAACTTGTTCAACCAGAAGTCCTCCGTCTTGTGATCTTTTTGATAACTTGGAAACAACGCAATGCCATTCTTGTATTTCTTTGTGGTGACGTCGCCGAGAATGCACTTTAAATTGTAGACATTGACCTCGAGCAAGTAAATGGCGCTCATGAAGGTCCCCTGTCTTCTCTTTGCGTCAATCTTCTCTATGGATGCCACGATACGCAATAGCTGCTCCTTGGTAATGACGTTATATAGCACTGTCTCCATCTTGTCGTCAATAATCAAGTTGTATAGTTGTCCTGGCTGCTGCACCAGCTTGATCTTGTTCATTATGTGGTCATGCTGAATATTTAGCAATGAATGGGGGTCCTTGTTTCTAGACATCATGGTGGGTGTGGTGGTAATGATATGAACAAAAAAGGAACTAGGAAGCAAGAACGATATAAAAAAAAAAGATGAAAAGCTCCCGAAGATACTTTGGAGGGAACGATTCCAGATTAATTTCCTATTCTGTTCGTTTTTTTGAGTTTGCTTTTGATCGATTAATTTTTTCTTCCTGTTGTGTTTGGCTTGAGTCGAAGTTTGCTCGTTTCAATTCCAAAGACAGAAACAAAAAGAACAGGACACAAAAGTGGCGGGACAGGCAATGTTTCTCCGGAATGCTAGGAAACTGGTAGGATCAGAGAGACAGCGAGAAGATGACGTTGGTGAGATGGGTCGTTAGACTCGGTTGTGGAGATGCAGGTATGATATGGCAGTCACTGGACGCGGGACTCCCAACGACGTTCCCAGGCTATTTTTAGATTGCACGAAGTTAGAGTTCTTGATTATGTGTAATGTACTCAAAATGCTCAAGGCACACATAATTACAAAGCTATCAACAGTGCATACAAGTGCAAGGTACCTCAGTTGAAGTCTCGTCTCTGGAATGTAGTTGGGTTATGCTACTGGACAGGAATTTGAACAGCAACGCTCTAAAGACAAGTACACACCACACAGCCTACTCTTTGTTTATGAGGCTTTGGCAACCAATTTCCCCTCACTTCATCAATGCCAGACGCAGCGATAGACCAACCAGGGTTCATTCGGGATGCAAAGGGAATAGCTAAGCTTTTTCTTTCACCATGGTCTGTTTTTTTTGCAGTAATGTCCCAGATAGGCAAAGCCCGAGCCGCAAGCCCAACGTGAATTGGGGCCCGCAACAGCGTACCTGTTCACTAAGACGACTACCCGAGTGTCAGACATAGAGAGCACGTCTCTCACGCAAGCTACGCGAAGACACATCTACAAATTGCTTTCAATCACAATTATGAATAAATATATGCATTGACAGCTCGCTCTACAACTTAGCCAAGACAGCATCAGAACCGGAGACCAGGACGCCCTTTTCAGTCTCGACGCCCAAGTACGTGACGTCTCTCGTTTTGGCGTCGACAATGGAAGCGTATCTCTTGTTTCTGATAAACCCGCCTCTTTCAGCAGCCAACCCGTTCTTTTCGCTGAATCCACCGTCGGTGGCAAAGTAGATCTCAGGGATGTTGTCGAACTTCTTCACGTACTCCTTGATCAAAACCTTACCCCAGGCGTTCATGACAAAGGCGTCGTTGAAAGCGAGGAAGATGACGGCGCCGACTTTCTTGGCCCTCAACTGTTCCAAGTCCCTCAAGAACCCAGGGGCGTGGGTCTCGGCACACGTGGGGGTCCAGGCGCCTGGGAAGGAGGCAAAGACGAGCTTGGGTGAGTCTGATGTGGCCAACTTGGTCAAAACGTCGTCGACTTTCAATGTGGTGGGCGTCTGGCATTTGGTTGCGTCGAGCAAGGCTAAGTCACCTAACTCAATTGGGATGTAGGAGAATTCGACGCCTTCTGGGAATTTGGAGCCTTCTTTGAACGACATTGCTGGGAATGGATTGAGGGTGTGTACTGAGGAGTGTTATCTAAGAGACGACTAAAGAAAGGGGCTCTGATTTTTTTTTTTTCGTTCTGTGGGGGGACGATTGGTTCGCATTTGAACGAGAATCACGGAAATCAATCTGTGGCTTCCCGCGGTCTAGACCGAATCTCTACGAGATTTCATCAACACTCTGTACAAGCTTTTCCTCTACACCATGAAGTTGCAAAGTAGTCAATGTTCAAAAGTTAAATCAAGAGCGGGAGGGATTAAACACCCCCTATAAAAAGACGTCCCCTTAGGGATGTCTCCGTTGACGTCATATGTAGAGATCGACTGATTCTCCACGCTCGGAGCATTCTTATTCCCCCCTTCCTCGTTGATCCTTCTCCTCACGGCATGGCATGGCCTGATGGAACCAATCCTCATACCCATTGGGCTTAAGCAGTCGGACTTTCTCATCCGGCGTTTCGAACAGCACATACCATAATCGTTGTAAGGGGGAGAGAACAGGATAGGAGCAACGCTGCTGGGTCACTCCGCCCACACGTGATCCGGCGTAAAACCACCATAGAAAGAAAAAAAGCTTCTATGATGTTCCATTGCGATTGCTGCACGACCCCTGTTTTTGCTCATTGTCCGTTAAATTGCCCATTGTTCTATGCAGGCCAGAACAAAAGTTGTGTATGGACAGGTGGCCCCGTTGGTGTTTGTTGCGTGCATCATTACGTCCAACAAAAAGACTTTCATTAAGAAAAAAAAAATTTCCAACATTCTTATAAACTCCCCCTTCTTTCTCCTTCTTTCTTTTCCACCTTTTACTCTCCTAGAAAGTTCACCAATTACTCAATTGCCAACTTAAAACAATCCACCATGTCTTCCGTTTACTTCGATGTCTCCGCCGATGGCCAACCATTGGGCAGAATCACCTTCAAATTGTACGACGACGTTGTCCCAAAGACCTCCGAAAACTTCAGAGCTTTGGCCACCGGTGAAAAAGGCTTTGGTTACAAGGGCTCCATTTTCCACAGAGTCATTCCTCAATTCATGTTGCAAGGTGGTGACTTCACCAACTTCAACGGTACCGGTGGTAAGAGTATCTACGGCGCCAAGTTTGCCGACGAAAACTTTGCCAAGAAGCACACCAAGCCAGGTTTGTTGAGTATGGCTAACGCCGGTCCAAATACCAACGGATCCCAATTCTTCATCACCACTGTTCCTTGCCCATGGTTGGACGGTAAGCACGTTGTCTTTGGTGAAGTCACTGACGGTTTGGACGTTGTCAAGAAGATTGAATCCTACGGTTCTGGTTCCGGTGCTACTTCCAAGAAGATCACCATTGACGAATCCGGTCAATTGTAAGCGTGTCGTATATAGCTATTAATTATATATGATTACCGTGCGTACTTAAAATAATCTGAACAAATTTTTTTTGCAGCCTTGAACCCCACAGTCAACGGTGGGTTAGGAGTAGACAGCGCGTGCGTGATGATGTTTCATGGGTGTTATAGAACAGCTAGAGGAACACCAGGTTGGATCTTGACACTTTCTGTTGGTTTGCAACACGTTGTTGGGATGGTTGCTTTTTCCTGAGCCACTGGTTTTATTTTTTTCCACCAGAGACCTTGCAACCAACCACGCCCTTGGTTACTATGACCAGACAAAGCACATGCTTGGGTCATATGATTTCTACATGTGTGACTACCCACATACCACTATGATAGTGTAGAGAGGACAAGCTTCAACCCACATGAACTTGCCTTCCAGGCTTGCAGCATTGTTCTGCAGCATCCCTGTGCTGGTCTCCGATACATATAAAGCGAGCTGTCACTTTCCAAACCCTAATTCCTTCCCTTCACTTCCCAACCACATAGCACTATGCTGTATCAACACCGTACCTCTGTCTTTGTCACAGGAGCATCTGGCTATATCGCTCAGCACATCATCAAACAACTAATTGAAAAGGGCTACTACGTCGTCGGATCCGTCATATCCAAAGAGAAAGGCGAAACATTAACCCGACTCATTGGGCCCTTGAACTTCACCTACGAAGTCGTCCCTGACGTCTCCGCCGTTGCTGCATTTGCCGAGGCATTACAGCGACACCAGGATGTCAGGTACTTTATCCACACCGCGACCCCGTACACTTTCAACCCGGACTATGGCAAGAACGAGGAGATGTTGCAGAAGGCGGTTGACGCGATCCACAACACGTTGCAGTCTGTCCAATACCACGGCACACAGGTGCGTAAGGTCGTCGTCACGTCGTCCATGGTTGCCGTGACCGGCGGCGGGCCGTGGGCGGACCCAAGCAAGGTGTACAACGAGTACGACTGGAACCCGCTCACGTGGGAGGAGAGCTTGGACCCGGGCAAGATCTACTATGGCGGGAAGAAGTTTGGCGAATTGGCTGCGTGGGACTATAAGAAGTACAACTACACGTACTACAAGCTCACAGTGATCAACCCGGTGTATGTGTTTGGGCCACAGGCGTATGACTTTGCCGACACGGCAACGTTGGCGACGACGGCGGAGCGGGTCTCGTACATCGCGAACTTGTCGAAAGAGGACCCGATTCCGGAGTCGTGGGGTGCGTACGTCGACGTCCGGGACGTTGCGCGTGCCCATGTACTTGCGCTCGAGAATGACGAGACGTCTAACCGGAGGTTGCTCTTGGTTGCTGGAGCGTTTTCGAACGATAAGATTGCGCATATCATTAATGAAAAGTTCCCGAATTGTAAAGTCCCTGATGGGGACTTGACGAGAGACGAAGAGGATATGAAGCGCGTGCACAAGATCGATGACTCGACTTCGAAAAGCGTCCTTGGTATTGACTACATCCCGCTCGAACAGTCAATCATAGATTCAGTCAAGCAAATCTATGCGGGTATCTAAGACGTGTATAAGCTGAACCTTAATAATATATGTATGAGTTGACACACATTAAAGAAGAACGTATATTAGGACTTTGTATGGGCAGCGGGTGGGCCCTCAGGTCTTGAGTACTCGTAGGTTCCTCCCGTCTGCTCTGTCTGGTATCCATATCCACCGTACTGTCCAGTCTGTGGCATGCTTGGAGGGATGTAGGTCAGCAGGTAGTAGGGGGGCTGTTGTTGCTGTGGTGGTGGTGGTGGTTGCTGCGTGGTGGTGGCATACGTGACGGCTCTGTTTCTCTTCCTTCTTCTCCAGAGGAACAAGCAGAGGAGGCCAAAGACTGGGATCAAAATCAATAACCACAACAACCATCTCCATCTCCACCAGCTGTCATGGTAGTTGTTGCCGTAGTAGTAGAGTCTTTTGGCAAGGGACTGAGCTCGATCTGACGCAGGTAATATCATCTTGTGAGTGGGTACGAGTAGTAAAAGGGTCTATGATAAGCTAAGAATAAACTTTGAGCCAACAGGAAGTGCTGGAAAAGAAAACAAGCGAAGGAAGAAGTGGTTCATTATGTAGTGCTGGGTTTGTGGGCTGAATGGGAGAGTGGTTAGACTTTTGGTGGGGGGGGGCAGCCTCCCTCATTGGGCTCAGCATCGACTATTTCTTGTCTTTTTATTCTTGTGTGTCATTTGACTTGGCGTTTCTCGTCGCACAGCCTTTAAGCTCCACCGTAGGTTATTCATCTAGCAGTTAAGCTTTTTCTTTGTTGATTATGTAAACTAGTAACTAATTGGAGTGCCCCCCGGCTGAAAAATTCTTGGGCAATGAAAGAAAAAACGACACGACTATGCGCACTACGGTCTGTTTTAGGCAACCGATTATGAGCCGCACATAGTCTCACTTGACTCGTGGCTGTTGTCTCGTGTACTAAAAAAAACGTCGAAGAATTTTTCATCACCATCCACAGGGTACTTATACACCAGTTGGTAAATAATTCCTTGGAAAGAAATGGATAGCATGAGAGACATCCCCCAACGTGGCCAGCATCACGAAAAATACCACCTATCGGATGCGCCACCCCGGTTTCTTATCAATAGAGCCTTCTACGTCAAACTACGAACAAAAAAAACTGAAACCGTCGATTAAGGTACGAACATTTTCGCTGTTCTCCACTAATCTGACTTTCACTCCCACCCACTCTGCCCCCCCTTAAAAGCAAAAAGACAACACAATACTAACCATAAAGTTACCCTTTTTCTTACTACTCATCGATCGATGACCCACATAACTGATCTACCGGAAGAGATTCTATTTGAGGTCTACAAGTACCTCGAGGTGTCAACAATTAAGTCTCTCCAATTGTTCCCCTGCTTCACGCGGACCACCCGCTGCTACCTTTACCGCCACAGCTTGTACATGCTACGGGTCACCGACAGCGACACGCTCCCCAAGAAGTTCCAGCTCCCCGGGTGGGAGATCTCCAACATCAGTGCACCCTTGAGGAACCACGTCGGCAAGTTCAGACACTATCAGGTGAATCTATCCTTGACGAAGATCGAGCGCATGGTTGTCAAGCTAAACCAAGCCCTGGCTTATTTGAACGAGATATTCGTGGCTCCCCACGGTCGAGACTTCAAAACTGTCAAGCTATTCATCCAGTTGAACTACTCGTTGAGCACGTTTGGGCTGGTCAAGGACTGCTTGGCTAATGTGGACCAGTTGTCGCAGTATTTCAACAGGAGTGGCAAGAACATCGTCACCATTGACTTGGATCTTAACTGTCGAGAGGATAGTTGATGGGAGTCCTGTGTATAGACCACCGGGAATGCATGATTTTTTCTTTATGAGATTATTGCCCAGCCACAAAGGTGGTGACATCATCGCCCAGATTAAAGGTCGAAGTACGTTTGTGCTGAGGCATGGTGGGGAGCGGCACCGGTATCACAGGAAGCGAACCAACACTGATGATGTCAGTTAGGTTTTAGTCTCATTAATCGTGCATATTGGGCGAATCGCGGGAGCCGTGCACGACCACGGACCATGCTGCGCAGATTTCCAGTTTTCACTCTTTGTTTTGCTTATTTTTTGTCTCAGTGCACGCCCCCACACACATACTCTCTCGCAATTCCCATCTGGCCCAAAAATATTGGTGTACACTTAAAATACAAAAATAGAAACAACAAGGCAACACCATCAAGGGATAGAAGCAAACCGTTTCCCTTTCGATCCCTACTACTAAGAGATGAACTACACACTGCTATGCCTACTATTGTTGTCGTTGTCGGCAAGGGTCGCTCTAGCGGAAGACTCCTCATCGTCGTCATCGTCCCCCACGGTACCGCAGACCACTATAGACAACACCGAGACTGCGCCAACTCCGTCACCATCGCCCGCAACAGGATCCAGCTCCTCGGCAACCGCCATCGCAGTGGCGCCCAATACCCAGACACGAGACACGCGAAGAGACACCACCCTGACTACAACAGCAACAGACGATCTCGTGCAGGTGACCTTGCAGAGGCAGACCACTACATCGCAACAATCGCAGTCCAGTGCGTCCCGTACGAACCTGGGGTTGTTGCTCACGCGTGAGCCCGCTTCCAAGACCACGGAGAACGACGAAGATAGGTCGATGTTCAAGATCATGTTCACCGTGCCGTCAGACGACGTTTTCTATAATGCGAATTTCAAGTTTGGCCGAGACCAGGAGATCCAGTTGCGCTTGGACTTGATCCAGCCGGAGATGTGGGTGATGAATAACCAGGAATTCTTGGACTGCAATAGCGTGGACCTGTGGATAGACTCCCAGATTTCGGAATTGTCGTACACCGCCACGACGGGTGGGTTGCCTTCTGAGATCCGCACCGCTCCTGAGTACACCTCCATGTGCGGATACTACGGGCTATACACTTCATCCGAGACGGGTATGCCACAGGCGACGAACGCTATTGCGGCGACAAATTACCAGAGCTACAGGATCCCGTATATGAATGCTGCCACCGCCGAGGGTTATTTCGTGACGGACGATGTCGAGTTTAATCTCACCAATGGCGACTATTATGTCTTGCCCAACATTACGTTTTTGGACGCCGACGACACGAATGTGTTGGTCGGTGGGATTGGCTTAGCGGGTACACCCAAAGGAAGTGGGCTTTTGTATTCATTGACCAACAGGAATATTATCAAGTCGCCCGGTTACTCGTTATGGTTCAACAACGACACAGATCCTGACAATGCTGTTGCTCAGTTGATCCCTGGTGCCGTGAACACCAAATACTATGTTGGCGACTTGTACCAGTTTAACATTACTCCTCACCGCGGGTACAGGTTCAATGCTTCCCAGCAAGCCTCGAACCAAGATTTGATCGAGTTGACGTTACCCGTGATTGAGCTTGATGACATCTTGGTTGTCAATTTGAACACAGGCCAGAGTTTATCCATGAAGTCCAACAGTGAACCACTCCCTGTTTTGATCGATTCCAGATCGTCCTACTTCTACTTACCCTTAGACATCATCGTCAACTTGGCCATCCAAACAAATGCATACTACTCGAGCCAGCTCGCACGATGGATTGTCAAATGCCAGCCGCTAATCGACGCCATGGCCACGATCGAGTTCGTGATAGGCAGTCTAAGCATCAACATCCCCATCACCGAACTAATAACAGATGCAATCTACGAAGGCACGGTGTTGAATTTCGAGACGGGTGAAAAAGCATGCTTGTTGCGAGTGCTCCCCAGCTCCGTGTCCGGGTACAACAGTCTCGGGTTGCCGTTCTTACGGTACGTCTACTTGGTTGTCGACAACGAGGGCGGCAAGATCGGGCTCGCCAACCTGAACAAGTTCATGCAAGTCAACAAGGACGACTTTGATCTCGACAACGACGCGTCATCCGTGCTATACAACCGCAGCATAAGCTCCCGCAGCACGCGGACGCAGAACGCAACATCCACAGCCTCTAGTGGCGCATCCATTGGGTACATCCTGTCCGGGACGATCCCATTCGCCACGATCAACATCGAGAGCTCGGAGGGCGATGGAACGTTGAGCTACTCGGCCGTCAGCAGGGCCAGTGACGAGAGCTTGATCTTGCACATTCCGGCGCGATTCAGTGGGGCGATCATTAGCGGCGGCTCGATTTACGTGACTGGTGAAGCGACGGGGGACCTGATTACGACGAGCGCGATGAATGCGACCGCGGCCGATGCGTCGAGTAGTGGCCGTGCTGGACGGTTCCAGGAGGCAGTGGTTGTTGATATCGTGGGGGTTAAGATACAAAGTAAGGTACTTCCGGTGATTACGACGTTAGGGTTGTTGTTGTTGACATTACTTTAGAGCCCGGATTGTTAGTGATGTTAGATAATAATAATAATAAAGATCTATATAGAATTCTGTAATAATAAAAGAATAATAGTACGTACATATAAAAAAAGCAAGATGGAATCTTTTTTTTTTGGTTTTACCTTTCCAAGTCATCTCGTGATTGGTTCTTGATGTCTTCGTTCTCATAGTATCTATAATAATTGTACCACAAGATGTCAGCAAACGTCAACAACAAGCCCAAAACGTTAACAAAGCTCAACTTGTCGCCAAATATAATCGAGCTCAAGATGATAGTTAGCAACTCCTTGAAGATGCCCGCCACGGACAACGTAATCACCTGGGCCACAGTCAAGAGCTTAAACTCGCATAGCGTCATCATGAACGCCAATATCCCGGGGATTATCAACAACAAAATCGTGGTGAACAAGCCCTTGGTGACCCAGATCTCGCTGCTGGTGAAGTTCGACCAGCCTTCAATGATCAACCCCAAGAAGAACAAGATGATGCACATCCCGGGTGAGACGTAGAAGATCGTGCTGATTGAGTTTGGCGTGTATGCGTTCTTCTTAAGCAAGATCTGGGTGAACGACCACCTGAGTCCACTCAACATCGACGCCAATAACACCATGACGATACCAATGGACGAGTTATCTTCAGCGGTGACCTCGTCATTGGGCTTATCGGTCATCATAACCACTGAGACCGTCATGATGACGACAATGACAATGAGTCTCCAGTTGAACTTCTCGAGCTTGAACAACAACCCAAAGATCAAGACAAACATCAACGACGACGTCTTCAACATGGTGTATAGCGACAAGGTGATTAGGGAGATCGAGACGTTGCTCAAGCCAATATCGCCGGCGCTTGCCATGGAGCACGGGAAGATCTGCTTGAGGTACACGGCGGAGTCTATCAGTAGGCTCGCGAAGAAGTTCTTCAAGCCGCGGATCGAGATCGAGGAGCTGTGGGAGGGTCGCAAGCCCGGGTTGAAGTACAACAACAGGCTGCTTAATATGAACAAGCACAACTGGTGGAACGACGTGATGATGATGGGGAACCTGAAGTCCAATCCGGACCCAAACATCCATTTGTTATATATGGAGATGGACAATGAGAAAAAATACCACCCTGATATGTAAATGACCGACTCTAGCGTCTTGGATTGGTAATTGGTCTTGTTGGCTGCCGGGAAAACCATGCTGCTACCTTGTTGATCTAGAGGGGGCTCTTCAATCTCAAAGGATTCCCTGGTTGATGCGCCGGAGGATTCTTCTGAATTTATTCGACTCATGTGGTGGTGGGTGTTCTTTTGATATGGGAAAAAGGGGAGGGAGGAGGGAGAGGGGGGAGGATAAAGAGGAGGGCCGTAGGATGGTGGATTAACAGTTCATCTGACAAACAGGAGGGAGAGATAATGTATCTGTTGTGGGCGTGGGTGGTGTCG
Source organism: Candida pseudoviswanathii (assembly GCA_030565125.1). NCBI lineage: Eukaryota > Fungi > Ascomycota > Pichiomycetes > Serinales > Debaryomycetaceae > Candida > Candida pseudoviswanathii. The sequence goes on along the minus strand of JAJMBE010000058.1, from coordinate 48,042 downwards.
TCTTGTCTGAATATGTAGCGGCAGGTGAACGGGTATCTCTGTCTGGTTGCAGCCGAGTGGTATGCCTGGGTGCTATAAGAATCCGTGCAATTGAAGCCTGTAGTGGTTGCTGAAAGTGGTTGTTTGTATTGTATGGTGTTTGCAAATGAACAGAAAAAACAAAACGGGAAGAACGCACACTTCGGTCTCAACACACAAAACATTGAACAACGCACACTTCACCCCTCCCCCCCCACCAGAGGAGAACGTAGCTTTTTGGGGACATGGATTTACCTAATTCGGTCCAACTAAAGAATACTCCACCGACTCCGACATCTCATTACTAAGGGTCTAGTAAAGTAGTTTTTATGGCAGTGTCATAGTAGGTGTGCTGGCGGCCTGGTACCTGCTAATGTCCGGAGAGCATTCTCGAACTTTAGACCATACACGTGACTACACGTCATGTGCCTAGGACCACATTTTATTCAAACTCCAATAGCTTGGCAAAAACAAACAAAACAACGTAAATTGAACTTATATAGTATTTAGACCTCCACTCTAATGAGCAAACCTGAAGTCTTTTCTTCTGGTTCCTTCATCCTTGGTGGTTTTTCTATAGTCATCCTTTTCGTCCTCAGTCATGGCGTTCCAGATCTTATCTCTTCTCTTGTTCTTGAATACGTAATACGCTTTGGCAAACAAGATGATTGGGATGGTGGCCAATTCCAAGATAAACAACTGGGTGTTACCTCTCTTGTACAATGGCAAATCGTCCTTTCTGTAAATGTTCTGAGCAATGATGCTTCCCAACTGCACGGACATATTATACAACGCGGAACTGATCGATCTTGTTCTGACACCGTTGGAGTTTCTGGAAACCCAGGCAACACAGATCGCATGGATGTATGGCTGACCGGAGTACAACGTGTTCAAGACATAAGTTGGCCATTGCTCCTGCCCTGTGCCTGGCCACCATCTGATAACACCCATCACGATAGCGGCGTAGAATGGTGCAATCAAACAAACGAAAGACTTCTCGTTGACCTTTTCGGAAAACCAGGTGATGAGCAACAAGAAGATGATGTGCAAGACCTGTGGCGGGATCATCAAAAGGTTGGTGTCAAAAGTGGAGAACCCGATCTGACGCGTCAATAACACAAAGTACGAACCAAAGGTACCGGTACCGATGTATGCAATGAGACCAATGGCCATGATGGGGAAGATATCAACGTCATATAAACTCCTGATGAGCTGCCTGACGGTTAACCCTTGTCTGTTGTTCATGGACCCCTTGGTTGGGTCATCACGCAAGACTCTGTTGACGACGATCTTTTCTTCACGTTCCGTGAACCACCCTTTGGGGTGCATCCAGTTTTTGGTCTGCACGGCAGATGGGACCATGAGGTAGAATCCAGCAATGCCGATGATAAGGGTGAAGATACCTTCAAGCAAGAACAACCATCTCCAACCCTCCAAACCACCCAATCCTCTCATACGCAAGATCCCGAACGCCAACAAGGACGTCCCCACTTGGACAAGCGACAAGGTTGTCCAGAACCAGGACAATCTAACGGGTAACTCCGAGCTCGTAAAGAAGTAACTCAACCACAAGACCAAATCAGCAATGAACCCGCCTTCAATGGCACCGATCAAGACACGACAGATCAAAAACGAGGTCTTCCCGGACAAGGCAACCTGACACATGGCGACTATACTCCAGGCACAGATCTGCACGGGGATGAAGATATCTGGACCCAATGCCTTGGAGATCAACTGGGATGGGATTTCAGCTAGCAAGAACGCGACTCGGAAAAGCGTGTTACCAAGGTTATAGTCATTGGTGGTCAAGTTCAAATCATCTAACAAGTTGTCCAGGACCGCGTGACTGAGGTTCCCTCTTGGGACTTGCAAACTGACGAACAAGATACAGGCAGTCAAGGCGACCCTGATGTTGATCTTGCGCACAACTTTCTTCTCTTCGTGCTCCTCCCATTCGAAGTGCGGGTCAAACGCGGAGTAACTCTCGTAGTTGGTGGACCTGTACAAGTTGCCGTAGTACTCAGCGACTTTGGGGTCTAAGAAGGGGTTCTTGGCCAACTGATCACTCTCAAGGGATGACAAGTCGTTCTCGGATTCAACATTCACTTCAAAGTTGTCTTTGGAGTTGTTGGATTTGTCATAGGTTGGTTTGTTGGAATCACTGGAAATCGATTCCGCTCTCTTGGAGTCTTTGGTTTCTGCACTCATCTTGCTGGCTCTGGTGGTGTAGCTCCATTACCCCGTCTCCACTTGCGATCATGTCTCCCTTTTATATTGGCTGGGTCCGAGTGGAAACCAGTGGCCCACCTTTGAGTAATACATACTCCAGAATCCACACATTATTTCATAATATTTTCTTGGTAATACGCAATCCTTCATTGAACATGGCGACTAATAAGCTCCAAGAAAAATGCTGTGCCTATCGCCAAAGGTGTATTGACTCCAGTAGCAAAAATGGGATTAATAACTCACATAGTTATTGTTTGCAAGTTTGGTGATATTTTCTTGGAAGAATACTCTAACCACAACAGTAGATGCATCTCATACTATATAGATGTGGGACGCCTTAATTTACCTTTTTTGGATATTCTTCCGTTTCCCACCAAGCAAGCTGCAAAAACAGGGACGGAATTGCAACAGATTTCGCACTGTGGTGGCTGAAATGCGTAATTTTTTTAACCGACACACGACCCACGGATAGCGATAAGCAAATGCAAAACAGGGCAATGCAGATGCTGGGTTCTAACGGTACTGAACATATACTCTATATTAAAAAACTAAACAAAACAACGATCTCCGCATCAACTGCAAATAAAACAAAGAGAGAAATGAAACCCAAAAATAATAATGGAGTAACTAGTGGGCGAATCTGAAGTCTAATCTCTTTGAACCTTCATCCTTGGTGGTGTTTCTGTATTGGTACTTCTCTTCTTCCGTCATGGCTCTCCAAATCTTATCCCTTCTTTTGTTTTGCCACATGTAGTACCCTTTCGTCAACAATAAAATCGGCACGAGGATGACGGTGATGGCGAACAACTGCATGTTACCACGATGGTACAATGGCAAGTCATCCGATCTATAAATGTTCAGCCCGATAATGGACCCCAACTGAACAAACATGTTGTACACCGCTGAGGAAATCGACCTGGTTCTCACGTGGTTGGAGTTTCTCGACACCCAGGCAACACAGATGGCGTGGATATAGGGCTGGCCCAAGTACAACATATTCAAAACATAAGTCACCCACACCTGCTTGCCGGCACCAGGCCACCATCTAATTGCAGCAAGCAACGGGATGGAGTAAAGAGGTGCTATCATGGCGACAAGCGATCTTTCATTGACCTTCTCTGAGAGCCAGGTAATGATCAACAAGAAAACAATGTGGAGGGCTGCTGGTGGGATACTCAACAAGTTGGTGTCGAAAGTGTTGAAACCAAGCTGTCTGTTAAGCAAGGTAAAGTATGCGGTGAACGTGTTCTGACCAATGTAGGCAACGACCCCGATGGCGTAAACTGGCCAAAGGTTGTAGTCGATCAAACTTTTCCAAAGAGCCACTGGGGTGATTCCTTGACGGTTGTGCATGGAGCCTTTGTTTGGATCATCACGGAGGATTCTGTTCACAACGATCTTCTCCTCGCGTTCTGTGAACCACCCTTTGGGGTGCATCCAGTTCTTGGTTTGCACAGCAGATGGAACCATGAGATAGAACCCAGCAACACCAATGATAAACGTAAAGATACCTTCAAGCAAGAACAACCATCTCCAACCTTCCATGCCAGCAATGCCTCTCATACGCAAAATACCGAACGCCAACAAAGAAGTTCCGATCTGCACCAACGACAAGGTAGTCCAGAACCAGGACAATCTCACAGGTAATTCCTTACTGTTGAAGAAATAACTCAACCATAACACCAAGTCGGCAATGAACCCACCTTCTAAGATCCCAATCAATGCTCTAGTTGCATAGAACGAGCCCTTGCCGCTTAACGCAGCCTGGCACATAGCGACAATACTCCAGCAGACCATCTGGATCGGGATGAAGATATCAGGACCCAAAGCCTTGGAGATCAACTGGGATGGGATTTCCGCGACCAAGAAACAAACGTAGAAAATGGTATTCCCCGTGTTGTAATCGTTCGTGGTCATGCCCAAGTCCTGCAACAAGTTGTCCGAGACAGCCTGGGCCATGTTACCACGGTCAACCTGCAACCCCACGAAAAGAATACACGCGGTCAAGGCAACTCTGATGTTGAGCTTCCTCTTCACCCTCTTCTCCTCCTCTGCGGTCCATTCAAACTGCGGATCAAACGCCAGGTAGCTCTCGTATTTCGACTCCTCGTATAATCCACGATAGTACTCTTCCACCTTGGGGTCAAGGAACGGGTTCTTGGCGAGCTGATCGGACTCCAAAGTCGAGTGGGAGTCAAGGTAGGTGATGTCTGTGGCGTCGAAAGTCTTGGTCAATGGGGTGTTGCTGTTCTGGCCCTCTGATTCTGTGGACCTTCTGACGACCCCAGCCGCCACGTCTTTCTCTGGTGTTGCGTTGAATGCCACGTCTTTTTCGTCAATTGTCATGGTTTAGTGCTATTGTTATCGGGATGAATTCTTGGGTGCAAGGACAAGAAAATGTCAAACTAAAGGAACCTTGCTTAATTCTGGGCACACAGTGGGTATTTATACAGCATGTAGTATGGGGGTGGCACTGTCCGCCCATACTACGGATGTGGATCTCGCATCTTTATCTCTCCAATAAGGTCGTGGGGGTTAGATAACAACAATAGATCACATAATATTTAGGTGAAATTGTTGCTTAATTGGATTGCCGGCATACAATGCCCATCTTTGCAATACAAAGTAGACATGGAAGTTTATCTTTTCCAAAACTGTGGTGGCTATTTTACTTTGATGATGTGATCACAGCAAGAAAATAGAACACACAAAAGAAAAGCCGCTGCACAGGTGTTGAATTTTCCACCAACTATTGGTCAGCACACGACCCACCACACACAGGACTCGCTTAATTAGCACGGGGCGGTTAGGAGTTACCAAGAAATGCCCCCAAATGATATCATATCTCCTCCTGACCGCCACATTACCACCAGGCAGACACCAAACCGATCGTAGAAAGCCACCGCTAAGCCGAGCCGACATTAAGGGCGGCGATTTCGGCGACTGAGCTTTAATTAACGAGTGAGGGGGTGCTGCAAAACGATATTGACAAATTGTTTGCCTAGATTAGTCAGATTGCTTATATTGTCTTACACACTAGTCGTCTTCGGATAATGGGAAAAGAGCATCTCCCCAGGATTTCCCGCGGCACGCACTATAGTTCACTTGTACTCTTCCAACAATACGTCTCCGTCATCAAACATCACATTGTACACGCCACCGTTACCGTTTCTTTTAGCCTGCGATTCAGAAGTTAGGAGTTTCATAGTGGCGTATTCGGACAAATGAGGCGGCGTGATTCTCTCAACAGTAACCGAGCAGCGAGCACATCCCGACAACACTCACCCCATCTTTATCTCCCCGGTGCCGCTGTCCACGAAATAGAACGTAGGATTAACCAGCTGCCCGTCACGGCTCCATGCATCAAACACACAACTCACCGCCGTCGCGTGGTCGCCGCGGTCCACTTTCTTAAACTCCGGCGCACACGCCCGACACTCGAGTCTGTCTTTAATCAAGTCCATGTCGGAATCCTCCGCGTAGCAGACGTAAAACGGCGGGGGGGGGGGGACGGGTATGTACGTGAATCTTTCGTTGTGGACGGGTAGTGGTTCGTCGCAATAGGTGAATACTCTCAACATGGTCAACAGAGGGATCTAGGAAAGAGCCCGAATGTGTTGTTTTTTTGGCATTCCCCTTTTGTGGATTTCATACGTTGGTGAGAGTGGACTGGTGTTCTTGATGTGATCTATCGCCTCGAGTTCGACGCAGATCTCAAAATTGCGGATATCAGATTACACTTTTCAGAGAAACCACTACACCATTCATAGTATTCCTTATAGTCCATTCATTCTTAACTTCTACAAACCAGTGACCGATATTATGAACTAGCTCTACAAAGAGGCACCAATAAAATCACGCACTACACCAGCTACACCAAGGACATTGGTCCATGCCGAGAAGAACGTGGATGGTCCGTCAATCTTGACATTACCTTGACGTCCGAACCAAACTCTTCCACCATACTTGCCTTGTGAACTAGCAACCAACCTGTCTTTCTTATTGGAATATGGTGGGTATCTTGACTTAATGATCCAGTCATTCCACAAGTTTTGTTCAAGAACGGTTCTCTCGTGGGTAAAAGCCCTGTAGGAGAATTCTCCGTGATAGGCACCATGTCCCGATTTACCAATACCACCGAACGGAGCGTTGTGCAAGGCAATGTGCATCAACACATCATTTATGACTAACCCACCGGATCTGATGATAGTAGCAATGGTGTTGATCTGCGAGTTGTACTTTCTTGAAGTGGACCCGCTGGTGAAGATGTATTCAGCCAACGGAGTATCATGGTGAGAAACAACGTCACGACATGCATCAGTAAGGTCAGTATAAGTGAGAACCGGCAAGATAGGGCCAAATATTTCCTCCTGCATGGACGAGTCGTCCCAGGTAGCATCGTCAATCACAGTTGGTGAGACATACCTGGAAGCACTATCCATTTGACCACCGATGATTATCTTCCCTGTGGTTTTGTCAATGATGTTCTTCATTTTGTGGAATGCCCTGTCGTGGATCAAATGGGTAAAGTTGCTGTTAGCGTCAACATTGGGGAAGAACTCTTTCTCAATAACATCCCTCAAAGCCTTGATGAACTTGTCGTGTTTGGACTTTGCAACCAACACATAATCAACACCAATACAGGTCTGTCCAGCATTAGCATATCTTCCCCAAGCAATACGACGCGCAACAATTGGCAAGTCTTTGTCGGCAACGTCGTCCAAAACAAAGGCTGGCGATTTGCCTCCAAGTTCCAAAATCACTGGAGTCAACGTCTCGGCCGCCTTCTTGGCAATGATCTTACCAACAGTTTCACTACCGGTGTAAATGATCTTGTCGAACTTCTGGTTCAACAACTCGGTAGTTTCAGGCACCGAACCGTTCACGGCATAAAAGACATCTGGGTCCAACGCTTTAGCCATCAAATCAGTGAACAACTTGGAAAAGTGCGGAGTCAATTCAGATGGCTTGAACACAACAGTGTTACCAGCAGCAATGGCACCGGCAATAGGGGAAATCGAAACAAACAATGGATAGTTGAAAGCGGCGATGACCAAAACCGTACCAACTGGGATTCTTTCAACATAAGTAGGGTTGATCATCAAGTTCAATGGCAACTCATCCACTGGCAATGGCTTGCTCCACTTGTGCAATTGCGACATCGTGTACAACAATTCATTCAACCCGGTAACCAATTCATAGTTTCTAGTTTCGGATGAGACACGGTGGAAATCCTTGCTCAAGGCGTCACAGATGGCTTCTTGGTTATCCTTCACGGCGAAGTACAAGTTTCTCAATTGCTTCAATCTAAACTCCAATGGGTGGGTCTTGCCGGTGTGGAACCCATCGACAACTCTCTTGACGCCGCCAGGGATCTCAGATAACGGGGTGTACTGCAAGACAGAAGTATCATCGACTGTTGAAGCAACCGACTTTGACTCAACGAGAGCTTCGGTTTCTTTCTTCACGTCGACATATGATTCAGCGGTGTCTAACTTGGAGTCATCGGAGTCGTTGTCGTTACCCTTGGACTGAACTGGCTCTGGCTTAGGAGCTGGCTTTGCTTCAACTGGAGTTTTTTGTGGGGCAGCAGCATTGGCAGCACCGGCAGAAGTGGCAGCCGCGGACCCGTTGGTTGACTTCGATGAAGCGCTGCTGCTTCTGCGAACGGCCACTTTAGTAGCTGGGAGCTCGTTGTCGGATGTTTGTTCGACCGGTTCCAATTCAGGCGCAGCGATCCTGGCTGATGTTGGTGGGGATCCCAATGGTGGTGATGGTGTTTTTGAGCTACTTTTTGATTTTGCCGAGGTCTTACCCTTTACGATAGGCGAGATCTTAGATGATTTTGGCAACTTGTATGACTTACTCATGGTGTAGGCGTTGAAGAAAGGAAGAAGGAGGGAAGAAGAGGGTGGCAAACAAGGAAACTGAAAAAAAGGGATCAATTAAAAAAAGCAGACTACATTGACTTGTGAAAACTCAAACCAATTGTTGGATTATCATTTGCAAAATGAATGTGAAAAAAGACAAGAAGAAAAAAATAGTGGGGCAACTGCGGCGCACCCAGTTGCCTATTTGGGAACACGTTGTATTGTAGGAGATAAAACACACCAGGAGCTAAGATCACATTGATCTCTCCGCAAGCAACGTGATTCATTGCTTAAGATAGTCCGAGCTGTATTTTCAGTGTAAATCTGCTGCAATTCTTGAGTAAAAATGCTGCAGATAATACATTCGGGATACTATATTAGAAGAACGCGCTAGAAACACGTTAGAAAAAACCGAATCGTGATTACAAACTCTTCCCTCTTTACTGGCACAATGTCCAACCCCACCAGACCTGCATTGACAGATGAACAAAAGAGACGAATAGTATGTTGACGTGCTTTAGTAACACACTAATGAATTACAGTACTAACAAGACCCACCAGGAGGCCAATAGAAAAAGGGCACTAGAGAGGTTGCAGCAGAGGAATGGCAAAGCTCCAGCTCCAACCGAAACAGCTAAACCCAAGGATCAGCCCCCGCCCAAGAAGGCCAAATTTCAGCCTCCACCTATACGTAAACAAGATTACATTGAGTATGACTTTGCCACCATGCAAGACTCAAAAGGTGGTTTCATAAACACGGAGCCAGGTCCGAACGAAGATGGGAAGACATTGAAAGAGTGGAAGAAGGAACACCGCACGAAAGAGTTGCCACCTCCCATGGACCTCAGTCAGATGCCCCGTTGCTTTGAATGCCAGTCTGTGGATATCGACAAAAACTTGTACGCCAACTTTGAAGTGAGAGCGTGTCGCAAGTGTGTCAAGGCAAAACCCGACAAGTATTCCCTATTGACGAAGACGGAAGCCAAGGAGGACTACCTATTGACTGAGCCTGAGCTAGCAGATAAGGATCTACTAAAGAGAATAGAGAAACCCAACCCACATGGTTACAGCAACATGCAGCTATTTGTCAGATTTCAGGTGGAAGAGTACGCTTGGAAGAAGTGGGGTGGACCCGAACAACTAGATCAGGAATGGGAACGTAGAGAAGTGAATAAAGCCAAGCGCAAGGAGAAGAAGTACCAGGATCAACTCCGAGAGATGAGGAAACGAACAAGAGCTGAGGAGTACACAAGGAAGCTACGAGATGGAAAATCCTTGGGTGAGAAGCACGAGCATGATTGGTCATCGCCGGTTGCCATCGACAAGAACACGATCAAGAGACGCTGTATTGATTGCGGTATTGAAACAGAAGAAGTGGTGATATAGAGTACGTGTGTAATGTATATTCCGGCATATAGTACTATATCGAGAGACACATCGCAGTAGAAGATTCCAAATTGTTCTATGGGGTTCCATCACAAAAATTTTCCAGCAACGCGGGCAACCAAACTTTGTCAATATAAATTTTCCAACGATTGCCCTTGCTCAAAATTTTTGTTTTTTGGATTATTCTTCTTTTTTACTTCCTTTACTATCCAACCATAATTGTCCTACTCACCTCCCTTTCACATTTGTTTCATTGATACTTAACATGTCTGATTCTAAAGTTGAAACCCACGAATTCACTGCTGAGATTTCTCAGTTGATGTCTTTGATCATTAACACTGTCTACTCCAACAAGGAAATCTTCTTGAGAGAATTGATTTCCAACGCTTCCGATGCCTTGGACAAAATCAGATACCAAGCCTTGTCTGATCCATCCCAATTGGAATCCGAACCAGAGTTGTTCATCAGAATCATTCCTCACAAGGAACAAAAGGTTTTGGAAATCAGAGACTCCGGTATTGGTATGACCAAGGCTGACTTGGTCAACAACTTGGGTACTATTGCCAAGTCTGGTACTAAATCTTTCATGGAAGCCTTGAGCGCTGGTGCTGACGTCTCCATGATTGGTCAATTCGGTGTTGGTTTCTACTCCTTGTTCTTGGTTGCCGACCACGTCCAAGTTATCTCCAAGCACAACGACGACGAACAATACATTTGGGAATCCAATGCCGGTGGTAAGTTCACTGTTACCTTGGACGAAACCAACGAGAGATTGGGCCGTGGTACCATGTTGAGATTGTTCTTGAAGGAAGATCAATTGGAATACTTGGAAGAAAAGAGAATCAAGGAAGTTGTCAAGAAGCACTCCGAATTCGTTGCTTACCCAATTCAATTGGTTGTCACCAAGGAAGTTGAAAAGGAAATCCCAGAAGACGAAACCTTGGCTGAAGACGAAGACAAGGCCACTGAAGACGATGACAAGAAGCCAAAGTTGGAAGAAGTCAAGGATGAAGAAGAAGAAAAGGAAAAGAAGACCAAGACCGTCAAGGAAGAAGTCACCGAGACTGAAGAATTGAACAAGACCAAGCCATTGTGGACCAGAAACCCATCTGACATCACCCAAGAAGAATACAATGCTTTCTACAAGTCCATTTCTAACGACTGGGAAGACCCATTGGCTGTCAAGCACTTTTCCGTTGAAGGTCAGTTGGAATTCAGAGCCATCTTGTTTGTTCCAAAGAGAGCCCCATTCGATGCTTTTGAATCCAAGAAGAAGAAGAACAACATCAAGTTGTACGTGCGTAGAGTCTTTATCACTGACGATGCCGAAGAATTGATTCCAGAATGGTTGAGTTTCATCAAGGGTGTTGTTGATTCCGAAGATTTGCCATTGAACTTGTCCAGAGAAATGTTGCAACAAAACAAGATCTTGAAGGTTATCAGAAAGAACATTGTCAAGAAGATGATTGAGACTTTTGTCGAATTGTCTGAAAACAGTACCGAATACGAACAATTCTACACCGCCTTCTCCAAGAACATCAAGTTGGGTATCCACGAAGATGCTCAAAACAGACAAGCTTTGGCCAAGTTGTTGAGATACTACTCCACCAAGTCCACCGAAGAAATGACTTCCTTGTCCGACTACGTCACCAGAATGCAACCACACCAAAAGAACATCTACTACATCACTGGTGAATCCATCAAGGCTGTTGAGAAATCCCCATTCTTGGACGCCTTGAAGGCCAAGAACTTCGAAGTCTTGTTCATGGTTGACCCAATCGATGAATATGCCATGACCCAATTGAAGGAATTCGAAGACAAGAAGTTGGTTGACATCACCAAGGACTTCGACTTGGAAGAAACCGACGAAGAAAAATCTGCCAGAGAACAAGAAATCAAGGAATTCGAACCATTGACCAAGGCTTTGAAGGACATCCTCGGCGACCAAGTTGAGAAAGTTGTTGTTTCCTACAAGTTGGTTGACGCCCCAGCTGCTATCAGAACCGGTCAATTTGGTTGGTCTGCTAACATGGAAAGAATCATGAAGGCTCAAGCTTTGAGAGACACCACCATGTCCTCTTACATGTCCTCCAAGAAGACTTTTGAAATCTCTCCAAAGTCTCCAATCATCAAGGAATTGAGAAAGAAGGTTGAAGAAGATGGTGCTGAAGACAAGACCGTTAAGGACTTGACCACCTTGTTGTTTGACACTGCTTTGTTGACTTCTGGTTTCACTTTGGACGAACCATCTAACTTTGCTCACAGAATCAACAGATTGATTGCCTTGGGTTTGAACATTGACGACGACACCGAAGAAACCGCCATTGAACCAGAATCCACCACCACTGCTACCACCACTGAAGAACCAGCTGCTGAATCTGCTATGGAAGAAGTTGATTAAACGAAGTTATGCTTTATACATCATAAACCCTTGTATTTAGAGAAATAAATAATTAATTGTTTATGTTAAGGACTAGAAAGTGTAGGCGTAAGAATGCCAGCTGACTCGTTGTGCTCACACTATCTTTTCGTACATGTACATTCCGGGTCCGGAATGACGTGCCGAGCCGCCCTGAACAACAGCCAGTTGCATTTCATTCCGTGTCTTGTTTGGACCACGATACACAAACAAACGCGTCGAGGAGACGAACGTGTATGTGAAACGCCAAACACTACGAGCCAGCTTACGAACGAAGTGAATTAATCAATTAATATATCTATCCGGGGGTGGTCTATACCCGCGTGTATGTCCTATACTCTTACTTCACGTTATAAAAATTGACACACTGCAAGTCACAGTACGTCAAGACCATGGTCATGACGTCGATCATGATGAACTTCAAGAGGCGTTTCTTGATGAACTCGATGAACTTCAACAACTTGTTATTGATGTTGTGGCTGTTGACCAAGACGCGCAAGATCTTCTCGCTGTTCTTGAAAAGCCGCAAGATCTGGATATAGTACTCGTACTTGTCCTTCAGGTTCTCTACTCTCTGCTCCATTGTCTCGTCGTGGATGGTTGACGCGGACGACAATAACGATGTGGAAGCGCCGAGGTTCGTGCTCGTGGCGGCGTAGTTGCTGCGGCGCCGGGACCCAACGCTGGTGGTGGTTGCGTTCGTGCTGACGCTGTTCCTGTTGTTGCTGCTGGCGCTTTGCTGCGACATGTTGGAGTTGATTGATGCTTGGGATTCACGGTGTTTCTTGATCCTGCCGTATAGCTTGGTCTTGCTTAGGATGTTGTTTAATGTTCCTTCTTGTTGTGTTGGTGACGCGGATGCGGAAGATAAGGTGGACAGCCCATGTTGCAGTGTAGGCGATGACTGTTGTAGGGCTTGTTGTTGGCTAGATTGTGGTGGTGGCAATGAGGGATATTGTGGTTGTGGTGGAGGACTACCTGGGATACTGCCCTGCAGAATCACTGGTGGTTGGTTCGTACTCTCGGGAGAAGCTGAGGATGCACTTCCTCCTCCACCTCCCAACAACGTCAGGAAACGCTTCTTGGAAAGACTATTGAGACTAGCTCGCTTTTCTTTAGATTTCGAGGAACTGCTAGAAGCATTGGACGATGTGCGGTAAACGGGCTTTTCCAAGAACCCGAAATCAAAATCAGGGCTCCTATTGCCACCCTCTTCTTCCTCTTCTAGTACTCGATTATGCGCCAAGTATGGGTATGGATGGGAGAGTCTTGTGGGTATGTCGTAGAATTTGTACGCCACTAATAACTTTGCGTAGTAATTGAGGGTGATTTCTTCGAATGTGGACTGGTCGTTGACGTCCTTTAATTCAGTCTCCATCATTTCATTGACTTCATTCAACATGGTCGATTTAATCTTGATATCTTTCACTTTGATTTCGTCGCGTATCCATATGTCTGGCGGGAACACCAAGTTCTTCAATATTTCCACAGGCTGTTTCCCCTGTTCCTCTTCTACTCTAACTTGCCCGTTAAACTTCTGGATATCTTTGTCACTCTCCAATATTATCGTGGGATCTTTCAAGTTTAATATATGGTTGAAGAACAAACAGATAAAGTTGAATTTCTTTGTGTCTGGAGGCGGGATATTCAACGACAATTTCTGGAAGGAGCTGGAGATTTCTTTGGTTGGGTTGTGAAATTCTAGTGGGTGTTGTTGCGAGGGAGTGGTTGTTTTGAAGGACGTGGGAAAGTAGTTTGAATGATGGCGAGGTGGCAGCAGTTGCAGCTGCTGTGAGTGCTGTTCTAGTGTTGTATACATTGTTGTTGTTGTTGGAATAAGAGGCACAGTGGTTAGTGAACTCAATTGCGGGAGGTTGTGTGAAATGGTATGAAGGGATTCGGGGGGGGGGGTAGGATTGGATTATAAGTAGTGAGAGTGACAATAACAAGCAGGTGTTTCAGTAGACGGTTGTATAAAGGGTGTGATGTGTTGGTTTGTAGGAAGGAAATAGGAAAGAAAGTATTTGGTAGAGAGGTATGTAAAAGTATAGATTATTTATCAAGCCTTTGTTGTTATTTTGTTTGTAGTTCTTGCTGTGTGCATGAATTTTTCTTTCCCTCTCTCTGTGTGTGTGCGTGTGTGGGTGTCGGGTAGTGCACGCTGGCCAGAATTTTTTCTTTTCTGCCTGGCACGAACAACCCGCGTAGAAAACTTTGTGTGCAACTACCGTGTGCCTCTTTCTCTCTCTTCACCCCCCAAGATGGATGGGCATGAGTATTCCTACAGTTTTTTTAGAAGAATACGGGTGTATGTACATACACGAGAGAAGACACGGTGGGTTGCTCTTCAGATAATTCAAATGTAATCAATCACAAAAGATGAGGTGCGATAATGGACCGCTGGTTCGAAGAGAAAGAACATTCCCTGCTAAAACCACTTATTCTGAAACAGCCCTCCTCAACTTTGTGACTCAACTTGTAACAGCAATCTGCCGGTACCTGTCACCAGGTGGAAACCCCAATCGCTTCAGGGTATCAACAAACTACACTCTGAATACTCTTTCATTTTATTCCCACTTTTGGAGAGCACATGCTATGGCTAATTTTTTTTGCCTGTTCTAGTGTATTCTACTGAGTGAAAGATCTGCACATTTAGTGGAATTGAGGTGACAATTCTGGAGAATGCATTCCAAATCTGGGCTCGCTCCTGGCCATTTGCACTCCAACCGTCAGTTGAGCTTTAGCATCGATTTACTTTGGCCGCCTCAACGCCTCATTAATTAGGAACCTTCTGGGATTATCCCACTACTTCCTCTTCTCCCCCTGGTTTCTCTCAACTTGCTGGAATGTAGCATAAGGCTACGCGTTATCCAGTTCTCAGAATTAAGCTTTTGTGTGTTACGTGGTGTTTGGTTTACTTCTCGGCTAATCTGAATTACACGATGGCCGGGCAGAGTCGAACAAAGAAACTATAATAGTTACCCAAATGCAGTAAATTGCGTGTAAGGAAACAGCTCATGGGCTGAATAGTCGGAGTTTGGACTAATGTTGGCATGTGCTTGTCTTTGATACTTTCACAGCACCATCTCCTCATGACAATTAACAAACCTGAGCACGTCCATCTTCAATGTCCCCGCTAATTCGTTGTATCGTGCGATAAGATTTTATCAGGGTCTGCAAGGACTACTCATCAATTTACACGTGCGATGAGAATAATCACAAAGAAACATCGAATTGTACTTTATCGTCTACCACGATTGCATTAACTTGCACATCGCTGCTGCTGCTGCCGCCGCCGTGTGGTTGCAAATTGTCTTTCCACACTTTTTCCTTGATTTCCCATTTTTGTATCACGGAAAAAGACCACGTGATATATGAAGTCACGTGGCTTCTGGAACTTCCGGTAAATTGCAAGAGACGACAGTTCCTTCTATCGCGATTTGCTCTCAACCAACAAAAAAAATGGACATTTCTGTCACCCCTTGCTTTGATAACCAACCCCCCACACACTAGAGCAACCAGGATGCGTTCATCGTCGTCGAGACCAAAGTTCGCCTTCAATTTAATGATAAATGACTTGACCAATGTCCCAGAGATAAACGGTTCGTGCTTTATTGAGTTGCAGATTAAAGATGGCAAGCACCATTCCGACAGCAAAACGTCCAAGACCATATCTTCTACAATTATGGCCCCTGCTAACAGTAGTAGGGCATTTCTCAACAAATTTGACGACTTTACGACCTCACTTTCATTGAACCAAAGCTCTAATTCCGGCATGAAAGAAGGCATGACGTCCTCGCTGTCTGGTAACGTTTCCGCTACAACTTCGCGGAAGAAGCTTCACAATTTCAAATGTAACTTCAACTACAAGTTGAGCTGTAATTTGAAATTCAATATCAGGAAGAAGGGGAACTTGGTGGCTAACAAGTACTTGTTGCTCAAGATTTTCTACGTCAGTGACTCGGGAGCTCAGAGTATTGTTGGCGGCCAGTCGCTGATTACAGAGTTGGGAAAGCTAGACATCAACTTGTCGGAGTATTTGAATTTCGATGAGTTGATAACTACAAAGTACTTGTTGAACGATTCGAAAGTTAACTCGATCTTGAGTCTTACCATTGGTTTGAACGAGTTGCCACCAAACTTTGACTTCCACACCCAGTTGCAAATTCAAGACAATCAAAGCAGTGTCAATTCGAGATCAGACACTTCAAACTTGCTAGGCAGACCAACCACTACAAGGAAGAACAATTTCAATGTCCCACAATTTGAGAAGAAGAATGTGTTTAACGGAATTGGTAATGTTTTTGGTGAGAATGGCGCCTTCAATGGCACGCCTCCAACCTCGCCTTCCACTCCGGTTGAGAATGGCCAGCCGCAACTGGGGTCTGTCGATGGGGCGAAAACAGAGTCCAACTTGTCCTTGGCCAACAAGGGCAACAGCCAGCAGGACGCACAACCCCAACTGCTGCAACAGATCTTGATGGATCCTATAGTGAGTCAATTATACTGCAAGATTTTGGAGAGCAGTTGGGACCCGGAGTTGTACACCTTGTTGACTTACTCTCCAGAGCAATGTATCGATGATATTTTCAACAACCCTAAGAATAAGTATGGATACAATTTGAAATTGAAAGAGTACTACGAATCCAAGAAGCAAGACGACGAAGAGGAGTTGAGGAAGCTAGATGATTCCTACCGTGAGTTGAATGGCTTGATAAGCGAAGTCAAGTACCGTCCTGATTTGAAGAGTTGGAATATTCCGGAAGGTGATTTACCTAGATGAATAATATATATTCTCGTTGTTACTACTGTTGTTATTGTTATTATGATCTGTATTGCTATTTAGCATCGGGGGTGCTGAGCATGACCGTTTCTTGAACGTTAGTTTCCTTTGGTTCTTGATATCCATTAGTCTTTGTTTTATCTGTAACTTGCCCAGTTCTAAATGGTCCCAGAACTCGTTAAACTTGCTACTCAAATCTCCACCTCCCCCGCCCCTGCCCCTGCGGCTGGGACGGTAGCTCCATTGGCACTGTTTGGTCCCCGTGACGTAGGCGCGCTGTTCGGTATGATCAACTTGTTGCTGCTGTTTCGTTTAGCCATGGCATTACTTCGAGTCGTTGGAATGTAATCAATCTTGACGCACCTATACTGATTGACATTGCTCTGGAGCTGCGTACCGTCTGACGAATACGAGCTTCCGGTGTCCTGGTGTCTCAAAGGCAGCGGCACGTAAGGCACATGGGCGCAGTATTTGCACAACTGGTACTCGTTGAAGTTCAAGTTGCATTGAGCATTGTAGCATTGGAACCGGCGAATGTCATTGTATCCACGAAACTGGCCTCTGGAGATGGTTTTCGTTGGTAAGAGCTTGCATTTCGTGATGGTGATTGAGTTGGTGTAGTATGGACTGACAGGGATGTGGGATGGTGAACTCGTTGGATAGTGATTCATGTCTGGACTGGACTGGACTACCGGGAGGAAGGAATGGAGGCTTGCTTTACGGAATTTTTCAGAAAAGGCAAAGGCTCATAAGAATGAAGAGTTTTTATTTTAATTGACTTTATCTTTTTATTTATGGAGAACAGTATTCGGTACGACTGCTCCTTGCATATCAAAAGATTCACTTTAGATCTCTCTTCTCCACCCCCCCGTGTAAAGAACTCATTCTTTCATTTCTCTAGCGAAAGAAAGAAAAGCTTCACCGCAGTAATATACATATACGTTACAAAAAGCTAATACATATACAAACAACCACATCGAACCACTGGACTCTGACTTTACCAAAGATCATGAAAAGACCAAAAACCAAAAAAAAAGAAAAAAAATGCATCATCAACGAAAAAATTCATACCATACCAGTACCTTATCTACGCCAATACCCATCATTCAGACGCTGGCCGCCCTGATGCTGTCTATTCCCGTATCTCCTATGCAGCTGGTGTTCGCCTCCCCCAGTTCTTCTCTTGGAGTATCTATTTCTATTCTCCATGTTAATCAAGCTCTGTTCCTTGGCATAGCTCATGATATCGTCCGGGATGCGCAAGTACTTGATGTGCATTCCGCGGATGTACACCTCGGGTATCTTCGTGAACTCGTCCCCAGTGGAGCTTGTCTGTATCACGTTGTGCAACGTTAGGTTCATCCACGAGTCACAATTCGTTAAGTCGCCGTTATACGTCTCGCCGGTCTTTAACTCAATTAGCACAGGCTTGTTCTTCGCAGCCGTCAATAAATACAATGGAAGCTAGACATATCGGGTGTTAGTAAGTGATGTTGATGTATGGAGGAGTGGTCCGGGGGCTGTTCACATACCATGCTTGTTGAATTGTGGTGATAACGCCTGTTCTTCGATGTCCAGCGTTCAACGGAGAATATTTTTTCTCTGGCTGCCGGTGGTGGTGGTGGTGCTGTCTTTCGTATTGCGTTTTTGTAGAATACACGACCACGGACTGATCTGGAAAGAGCCGCACGTTCTGGGAAAGTGGAGACTGGGAGTGCTCAGCCTGGTTAAGTTGAGGGGCTAGGAGGTTGGTTGGTGCAGCTGTTGGGGTGTTATGAAGGTGCAATGCTAATTGTTTGCTACATCAGACGATTCAGACGCTTGGTATATCCAATGGAAGAGAAGTTGGGTGCTTTGAAGAACATGCTTCGTAATGGAAGGGTATTTCATACTGAATGTGAACAGCTCAGGGTGTTCTACGTGGGATAAGGTTTTGGCTAGACACCGGTCTTCTTAGGTTTTTCATCATAGTTCCCATTGAACGAACTCCCCCCTTTAAAAACCTCAGTTCCAAAAATGCTCAAGCCAAAAGCAGAACATATTCTATTGAGACTAGTACCACCCAGCCAACATTCACATGTTACTCAGATCTCACCTCCATAAAGAAACCAGCCATACCTCCATCAACCAGTGCAACTTGGTAGCCTGTGTTTTTTTGCATTTGGCAGATTGTCGCGTTGCACAAGCCATTCCTTTGTCCCACGTGATCCCTGTTTGTTATGTTTTGCTTTGCTTTTTTTTCGTTCTCCATCTCCCCAACAAAATTTCACATCACTGCCGGCTAGCCGTAATTTTTTCCCATTCATATCTTTTTATTCCTTTTCTTGAAACCCTTGCTATTCGCCTTATCACCAAACCACAATATCTCAATAGACTCCCAGCGCTTCACCATGGGTCTCTTCATTCCAACCAACAAGTTGCACAACTTGAAACTATATAAATATTCATCGGAGGATCACTCAATCATATCGAAATACATCTTGAAGAAATGGTGGAACTGGTTTGTCCAGATCTTCCCCTTGTGGATGGCCCCAAACGTCGTCACCTTGCTAGGCTTGTTCTTCGTCATAGCTAACTTGTTATGTGTGTTCTACTACGATCCATACTTGAACGAATCTCAACCCACGTGGTGCTACTTCTTCTATGCGTTTGGGTTGTTTATGTATCAGACATTTGACGGATGTGACGGTGCCCATGCCAGAAGAACCAAACAGAGCGGACCATTGGGGGAATTGTTTGACCACTCAATTGACGCCATAAACACCACGTTGGGATCGTTTGTCTTTGCTAGTGTTTTGAAAATGGGCTACGGTGGCTTGTTCTTGTTGAGCCAGTTTGCTACCGTTTGCAACTTTTACTGCTCCACTTGGGAAGAATACCACACGCACACTTTGTTCTTGAGTAAGTTCAGCGGTCCAGTCGAAGGTATCTTGATGATCTGCGCTGTTTACGTCATCACGGGTATTCTTGGGCCCGATATCTGGTCAATTGACTTGTTTGAATTGAACTTGACTAGCTTGGGGTACGATTACGTCAAGGTTGATTCGTCCATCATCTATGTTGTGATCGGGTTGGCATCGATGTACTTCAACATCGCGCAAGCCATGTCCAACGTTGCTAAATACTACAAGCAGAAGGAGCACAACAATGACCGGCTCGCTAACAAAGAAACCGCTGAAGCCTACCAAGGGTTATACCCATTTTTCATCTACTACGGTTTCATTGTCTTTTACGTCTGGGTGTACCCTCAAGTGCTTTCCGACTATGGCTTCCCATTGATCATCTCCATTGGATGCACCATTGCCTTTTCTGTAGGCAGGATCATTTTGGCTCATTTGACCTTGCAAGAGTTCCCATACATCCAGTACCCAATGATCATTCCAATTGTCCAGTTGGTCTTGAGCAAGTTCTTGATTGGATTCTACGGATTCGGCACCGCCAAGGTGTTGCATGCCATTAGTTGGTTAGGTTGCGGCGTCACCTTGGGTATCCACATCATCTTTGTCGCCGACATCATCTTCGAAATCACTACCTACTTGGACATTTATGCATTGTCAATCAAGCACAAGAAAGTACACTAGATACCGAACTAGATTTTTGTTAGTTTTTCCGCCTGTTTTCCATCTTTGAGTCTTCGTCGTTTTGTATTTAACATAGACAATATAAATATATGTACTAGAAACAATACCGTACATAACCTACTCTCTTCTGTTGATCCAGAAAAACCGTTCGTTCCAGCTCTCCTCATTACAAACAACATCTCATTCTATATATACAAGTTTCATTGCAATCACTCACTCACTCACTCTAACTCACCTATTGCTTGTTCTCACCGCCAAAAGCAGCTTCTGAGCCAGGAGCCAACACGTCCTGTGCGGATTTCTCCAACGCCATGCCTCTTTCCATCTCCTGCAACTGCGTTTCCGACAAGATGGCCAAGGCCAAAGGCACGCCCAACAACAAGCTCGTAGAAGTGAGTCCCCACAACAACTTGCCTCCGTTGTTGACGCCCGCCTTGACCAAGTCCGACACGCTCGAAGTCAAGCTCGCAATCGCCTCTCTTTGCTCCGGTGGAACAATGTCCTTCAACGCAACGAGCCTGTCCAACGCCGTCTCGTTCTCGAAGTCAAAGTCGTCGTCATCCACGTCTGAGTCGGAGTCGAAAGCATCGTCTTCAGACTCTTCGATTATGTGATCCTTCGCAGCGTACTGTTGCTCGAATTGCTGTTGGGTCTCGTCGTCTATTTGGGTTAATTTGACCATGGTGATTGGTTGTTAGGTTTGGTTGTCTGGCAAAGGACTGTGGTTTGCTCGTTGAGTGAAGAAAAATGGAACAAAAAAAATTTTCGCTGAATCCGCAAGAGACAGAAAACGTGAGGAATTGGTACTCGCACGATCATATTGAGGGACTATGTATTGTATATTAAGCTGTGGGGTTAAGAGGGACTATATGAACTCACCATCGCCGATGACTTCGCTCATTGCGTTCAAATCCAACTGCGGGATGTTCATGATATCGTCTTTGACTTGGTACCCCATCATTTCCATCTGCTCGGGGTATCTTCTTATGTTATAGAACTGCAACAACCCACGCAAGGCAATCTCTTGATCGTAGGAGTTATTGAAGTCACTTTCCAAGTCCTTACCACTCAACCAGTTGTCCTTCATCGACAACTTCAAGTTCAAGTAGATCTGACTGATGAGATCCATGTTGGAAGCTTTCCATTTGCGTCCCTGGTACGGGATCAACTTCTTCAAGGTTTTCAATATCGGAATGTTAAAAGGAGCACAGTCGTAGTTCAAAAGAATCATTTTGTACAATTCAGAGGGCTTTAAATCGTTGAGGGTGAAGATCCTTTGCGATTGGTTCTTGATCAAGATTTTGTTTGTGATCTTTAGGATGTTGGATAGAATGTATGCAAAGTTCTCATTCATCTTCATGATATGTACGTTCTTCACGTTATTCTCTTCATACTGTTCCTGCAAATCCTGGATGAAAGATTTGTTGATCAACTCGTACCTGCAATTCTCCAAATTGGTTTGCAAGCAGTTGTTGAAGAAGTCACATTTGGCTAACGATATCTTTGGATTCATCAATTTGTTCTGGTTTATCAATATCTCGTACTCGGTCAACTCGTCTTTTTTTGCGGAGCTTGCACTTTGTAGATTGACATTGTTAAAGCATCTGCTGAGGTAGTCCAAGGAAATCGTAAAGAACTGTTGATCAAACAAAAGGGACGAAAAATAGTACGACTTCAACACATGACTTATTTTAAACCATTTAAGTAGTGATAGCAAAATACTCGTACTTGCTTTTAAAGTCAACTCCTTGACGTTGCTGACTTCCAACTGCAGTAGCAAAACCAATTCAACTTTCCGTTTGGTTTCTTCATCGCGGCGAGAGTTCTTATTCTGTATGATAGATGTTTCCGGGTTTAGCTCTAGTTCAGCAAAGTTCAAGTTATAGTCCAATTTGTTGACCTTGATTGTTTCCATCAACACTTCGACGATTGTGTGGAGTCTGGACAAGTTGTTAGAGTAGAGCAGTTCCACCCTTTCCATTGCTTCAATCTCGCGCTTGCGGTCGGGGAATCGTGCTTTTAATTCGTGATAGTCGTACTCAAACTCATCGCTCTGACTCTTCTCATTCTCGTACACATCAGCAAACCCCCTTTCTTGTCTCATGAAAATCTCCCGCTCTTTCCACAATCTCTTGGTCGAATAGCTCTCATACACTGCCTTCTTCAATATCTCGTCGGCTTCCTTCATGGCAAATGGAACGTTTAGTGTGTTATCGTCGCCATTCGGGTAGATCATAGGCATGGCCTGGTTCACCTGATACGATCTACGTATCTTCTCTCCACCCGACATATAATCGGACGTCATTAGCTTTGGAGAAGGTACAGGTGTTGCAATATGAACAGTTTGTATTGGCAACTGACTCAATACAGAATGGGACTTTGTTGTTTTTGGTGGCTCTATCAAG
This sequence comes from Candida pseudoviswanathii, assembly GCA_030565125.1. Lineage (NCBI taxonomy): Eukaryota > Fungi > Ascomycota > Pichiomycetes > Serinales > Debaryomycetaceae > Candida > Candida pseudoviswanathii. The sequence goes on along the minus strand of JAJMBE010000058.1, from coordinate 25,351 downwards.
TTAGAAAGCGAGTTGGAGCAACTGTGGACAGCCATGAAATACCGGTACTTCCCTTCGATGGTGCTCGAATGACTGTGGATACTCGCAGAGTCCGCGTCAGTATCATCGTCCTCCTCTAGGGCCCTGCGAATGTTGCTAAAATCATATGGTTGTAGTTCGGTCTCGTCATATAAAGGATACTTGTCCAACAAGTCCTCTCGAAAGACAAAATAGTCCAAGGGTGAACAAGTCAATGTATTATCCAGTTTCTCCTTAGATTTCTTGTTTTGAACCTGGTGTAATTGCACTAGGAAGTCGTCACATCTCTCCAACTGACGCGAGTCTCCCAACTCCAAGAATAAGAGCTTGTTCACCAACACAATCAAATACCTGATACGATACGAAGTGTTGGGGTACCACTTCCAGTGCTCGATAAATTCCAACAACGACGTTAAAAAGTCCGATTCCAACAAGTGGTTTCTAAAACGGGCCGCGCACTGTGGGTGTTCTAAAGCTGTGCTGCACATGAAAAACAACAAAGTAAGTACCCGAAAGTACTCCGATTCTAGCTTGGAAGGTAATGTCCCGCTCTTCTCGTCATTAATCTTGTCATAGTCTATCCTCTCCTCCATGAAGGTTTGCACTATCGAGATCAAGGGCACGTAAAGGTCCTTCTTTAACAAGTACAAGTTGTTCCTTTGGATCTGCTCCACCTGCTCGGACTTTGAAGGTTTCGAGGCGTATTCTCCAAAGCTGAAATACAAGAGCGCCTTGATTAGGCTTGATGATACTTCCTGTAGTTTATTGAATGCTTTCACGTGTCGTATAATCTCGTCGATGTTGCCATTTTCAGTTTCATAACAGCTGATCAAGTTGTTTAGCCCGCCAACAACTTTCAAATCAAACAAGGTAAACCACTCGCTGATCTCCTGGTCCAAGGGGCAGTAATCCTGGTAGTGGTAGTTCAAATGGGATTTGGTTATCAAGAACTGGTAGTTCACGGAGGACGAGTCCTGGTTGGTCTCCTTGGGTTGGTTTCTGGACTCGTTATTGTTGGATCGTATTTGGGACGCCCTCGCGTTGAGCTTTTTCTGAAACGTTTCATCAAGGGATTCGTTCAACTCCTCTTTGGTCGAAGCATCAGGATGGTCAATGATTTGATCCTCGAGCTGATCAATCAGAATCAATTCCTCCAGTTGCATGACCGCTCGATGAAGTGCTGTGTTGTCTTTTGTCGAGTAGGGTGATGTGTGGGCTTTTTTTTGTTTGGCCCTGTTTCACAACCGAACACATTGTTCTGTCTGTCTGTCTGTCTGTCTAGCACTCTCTCGCTTTAGCTCGAACCACTTCTCAAAGTGAGAGAATCTGAAGAATCAGAGAAATCAGAAAAATTTTCCAACATGGTTCCAACCCACCATCAACAATCACCTAATACCTCAATTGTCTTAGGATCTCCACCCTGTCCTACCCATTGCATAACCACTATATTTATTTATTTTAATCGTTTCTTCAAAGACGACAAATCATCCAGCAAAACAGAAAAAAAAAACTTGCACATCACTCCTTCTCCCATTACACATCTTGCATTTCAAATCAGATAACCTCGTCATATACACACATACACCATGTCATTTCAAACCTTAGAGCAGATCATTAACTTGAAAGTCAGAATAACCAACTTGTTAGACCAGATCATAGTCGGTCACATTTACACGTACTCGTCCTCCAACGAGATCATAATACTCAAAACCACAGACAATAAAGAAGGTCCCTCGACTTTCCGAATCATAAATACATCATTCATCAAAAGCATCCAGGTCTTGCCACCGTTTGGCAAGAAAAGCATATCTGGTCAGAAAGATGACTTGAATCTCCCAACGATAAATATCGATGAGTTGAAGAGGAATTTGGAGCGCCTGATCAGCAATTACCTGCCCGACGCTGTTCCTGCACAGGATGCTGCAAAACAAGCACCCCAGCAGATACCACCACCACCACACACCAAGCCCAACATCCTGACCCTTTTATTCAACAAGCTTGTCAAGTTGTACGGTGAGAAAAATGTCAAGTTTGCTGGACCGGGCAAACAGAATGAGATTGTCGTTTACGACGAAGTCAAAATCACGAAACCTTTCACCAACGCAAAGTCCAATGTTCAGCTCGTGAAGGAAGGAAGTGGTAAGAAGCATCTAGATTCGGTGCAGAGAGCATTGAAGCAGTTTTGGTTAGAGATTGATAATGAAAAGCGCGGAGGTTAACCTGAGTGTATAGCAATTCTATATCTAAATTAGTTGTCTCGCCAATGAATTTCCATCTCATCAAACACCCTTGATCCTTTCTGATTAGTGCCTTTGAAGCCATCAAACTCGTTCCACGCAAAGTTGGCTTGGTGGGACCCATACCCATGCTCGTTGTTGCTGCCAGTCTCAAAAAACACATTGAACCATAGATAGCACCAGGATTTAACACCAACCATTAAATCCTCTGATGACACAAGCAATGGCTCGTTTAGCTTGTAGATAGTCCATTCGCCGTATTGCTTGGCATGGCTGTTGCTATCCGTGAACTTTACCAACAGCCTGACAACGGTGTTTTGGCCCTGCTTAACATACTCCAGAAGTGATAAACCGAGGCTGTACAAGTTGGACGAGCTTATACCTCTAAAGCGTATCGAGTCAATTTTGAGCACTCCTGGCCGCCAGCTGAGGTACTTTTCTCGCAACGCCTCGGAGTGGACACACTCATACCAGTATCCAAGGTACCTTTTCTGTGACTTGATCGAGATTCCTTCGCCCGCAAATATGTTCATCCTTCTCAAGGTGTAAAGCAGCAAAATGTGCTCAAGGGTAAACTCTCTCAACTGGTATATCAAGTACGCACAGCATAGCGTCCCAGACCTTCCCTTGCCTGCCTTGCAATGCAAAACTGCCACATTCTGCGTGTTGGATCTTAAAAACTGAGCCATTTCACTGACGCAACCAATCATGATTTCCATGGTTGGCGGATAATGGTCTGGGAACGGGTAGTGGCTGACTTTCCCCGACACCTGTTCGTGTGAGTATCCCGGACCTTCACCTCTGAAGTTGAATAGATGCCAATTGTCCCCGTGTTTGGATTTGAGGTAGACTAAAAGATCATCTAGCGGGTATCGGTACCACGACTCCAAGTAGGAAGACACTGGGGCAGACGTTACTATAACGTTCGGCGTGACATATGCCAAATCTAGCTGTAACTTTGTGTCGGTGTCGTAGTAGGGTCTCTTGGGCGAAGCCACTAACGATCTTATCAATGATTTGATGACCCGCATGGATACATGATTAAGGATTGTGGTACGAGGGTGTTGGCAACCAAAGTGTTGTCAAGAATAAAAAGAGTGTGTCTGGCATAAATTTGGATTAGGATACGGACCAGCCAGAGAAAAAAAATCGAGAGGAACGAAAAAAAAGAACACAGACAACCAATATCCCAAGAGTGTTGCAAGATACCAATCCAATTATGTCAGCCAATCCAACCAATAAGAAAGATACGTCTACATCGGCAGAGACGACTCAGAAGACCAAGATCCCTGCTACACTACCACCAATAACCAATCCCAAGCGCAAAAGAAAGCGCCAAAAGTTGTTCACCAAGGACATAGAGAACTTGTTATACGCGATGGGGGACCGTCCCGTAAGCACGGACGCTACAGTCAACGCCCTAGAGGATGTCTTGGTGGAGTACATAACACAGGTGTCGTACTCAATGGTAAACTTTGCCAAAAGCCAGAACAGGACCCGAGTCAAGTTGAATGATTTGGCGTTCACCCTAAGGAACGATCCCGCGAAGTTGGCGCGTTTCAGGTATATCCTTGAGCAAAGTTACAGGATCGAGAGAGCCAAGAGAATGTTTGACGACAATAACGACAAATATGACGGAGATAGCAAGAATGAGGAAGACGCGGACGCAGATGAAGATGAGGAAGATGAGGGGCAGGCGAGCGGCGGCGGTGCAAGTGACAAGGCACAAAGAGCCAACGGTGTTGTTGTTGTTGCTGGTGGTGTTAGTGGTGGTAAAGGAAGTAAACCCGAGGCGAATGGGTCCTCGGAAAAACAGCAAAAGAAGAAGCGGAGAAAGGTGACCGGAAACGTTATGATTGAGTAAGACTGTGGAAGTTGCGCTAAGCAAGGAGGAGGAGGTTGGGAAATTATTCTCCGACGCACATGCATGGTTTGTGGACAGGATGCAGTACCACAACGTTGGTTAGATGTTGGATGAGATCACAAATGTGTTTTTCGTGGGCGATGGGTGTATACCAGAGTGAAATATATGGAAAACGGAAGCTTATGAGCGAATTAGGGAAGCGGTGATATAAGGGTTCATGCATGGCAGCTTTGTCATTTTTACTAAGAGTATACTAAATAAACAATGGACAGGTGGGAAAAAGTGCTTAACCATAGTTTCTTCAAATAATTCTTCGGAACCCAGATGCTGTCGGAAGACGTTAAACGGAACAGGAAAAAAAAGGTTGCGTCCAGGAAGCCGACCCTGCCAAACACTCACGCACAGTGTTCTCGCTAGGAGTTGTTGTTGGTGATTGCGATGAACTACATCTAGTCGTGATGTCTGTGTTGAACGTTGTGACCATTTAGCTAGATCCCAAATCCGGATACACAGTGGATATTGTGTTTCTTTGGCCATGGACGCGGAAAAGTTTACGGGAAAATCCACTACCATCAAGACAGCCAAAAGACTGTGCATGAAATATAGACTCACCACAAAAGGGGAGTTTGAGCAAAAAGAAAGAAATTTTTCTGAGAGGATACTTAAATTATTTAGTGTGCAGTGTTCGCTATATTCTTTTCCCTATCTCCCAATCCCACTCTTCCTCTCTCTCTCTCTCTCTCTCTCTCTCTCTCTCTCTCTCTCTCTCACAGACTCCAACTTTTTTTTTTTCATACACCACCTTCACCATCTTGATCATATATATAATTACACCTCAGTTTGTCATCCCCCCCTTTTTCTTTTGGCAACACGTTCATACACTTCACCCCGTTTCAGTCAAACCTAACCTGATAGGTCCATTATTTATTGCGAGATCATCATGTCCTCCGACGTAACAGAACACACCTGTCGTATCTGCCGTGGCGAGGCAACACAACAACAGCCATTGTACCACCCGTGCAAGTGTCGAGGCTCAATCAAATACGTCCACCAGGACTGCTTGATGGAATGGCTAAATCACGCCAACAAATCAACCGAAAAGTGTGACATCTGTGACACCCCCTACAAGTTCAGAATAATCTACGATCCGGCCATGCCCCAGTCCGTGCCCTTGAGTTTGGTCTGGATGAAGCTCCTACAGGTGCTATCGTCGACCCTTGTCAAAGCCATCGCCATGACCCTCTACATACTATGCATATTGGTCCAGGTGCCGTTGTTCTTGAAGTTTGCCGGCAGGGTTTATACGTGGGCCATCGACGGCAGCTTGCCCACCGCCAACCAAACTTTGTTGGATGCATTGTTTTTTGGCGAATACGATATCAATGGATATTTGTCAAACTACTCCTCCACGCCAATCACCCCCATACAATTGGCGTTCGTCAAGTTGAGGAAATTCTTGGGCTACACATATTTTAGCGGGGTAAGATACATATTGGCGGCGATTATCATCCATATTGCATTGTTTATCGAGCGTGAGTGGGTTGTCCGCGACGAAGGATACTTGAAGTTGTTACACAAGAAGATTGGTAAAGAGCCCAGAACCAAGTTGGTGGATATGTTGCAGAATGCGTTGCAAAGCTTGAGGAATGATGGCGATAACGGTGACGCCGCTGCCGCAGCCCACCTACAGCGCTTGGAGACCTTGGCCCAGGCCATCAACGACTTGCAAAACGAAAACAACGACATCAATGTCGCAGCCAGAGGCGAAGAAGGGTTGAGACGGGCAATCAACGAGAACCAGCTCTTTGCGGACGATGAGAGTGATGAAACCAGTGACACGCCCAATGCCGGCCAATCTGGGCCCACAGACAGCACCAGAACAAACGCCGCTATAGATGCTGACATAAACCTAGGCCAAGCAAATGGTGATAATGTCGCTGTTGCGCCCCAGAGAAACTTCATCCATGATATATTTGGAGATGAGAACGATGACTACGATGATGAGGATGACACAAACAACAGCCGCAACAACAACAACAACAACAACAACTATGGCGATGGAGACTACAACCACGACGGTGTCCAGGATAGTGATGGCGAAATGTACGACGACGATGACGACGACGACGAAGAAGAAGACATTGACGACGATGACGAGGAAGCAGCTGCAATTGCGGCTGCCGCGGCTGCTGCTGCCGAAAATGTCAACGGAAACCACTTGAACAACCAGGGCCAAGGTGGCGCTGTCGCTGAGTTCCTCGAGATGTTTGGCATCACATTGTCGGTCAAGACTCCTGTGTACCTCATGTTACTTTTCGACTTCGTCATTGCTGTCTACTTGTTTCTCATATACCTCATCCCCCACATGTTGGGCAACCTTGTGGTGGCCCTTGCTGGGCTTTGCATTCATGCCGTGGGCGCGTTAGTGGTGTATTCTGGAGTTCATAATATGATAGACACCAAGGCATGTACGAACTGGGTTCGTGAGGCAGTCGGCTACTTGGGTTTTGTACAGCTGAATATTGTCCTGCCAGTCGCGGGAACGATGAACCGCATGTTTGTCGGTGGAGACGAGAACTACACATGGGTTGATAGAGTGTTGTTGCTCAGTATTGGATACGGCATTATTGGCTGCGTGATTTACAAGATCATGCTCCTGATCAGGGGCGGCGATGGCAAGCCAATAACGGGCACGCCTCGTAAAGTCTATAAGGTGTTGTTTGAAATTGCATGCACGCTCAAAGTGGGTGCGGTTCTCAAAACGGAGATTGTCTTGTTCCCAATATTCTGCGGGTGGTTGTTGGATTTGACAGCAAGACCGTTCATTCCAGACGGCAAGTACATTCTTCCGAGCTCCCACTACGAAACGTTGCAGGTACCATACATCAGGGGATTCCTCTACTGGTCCTCGGGAACCATATTCATGATAGCACTTGCCATCATGGTTGATGCCACACGCAAGAAGATATTGCGTTCTGGGGTGTTGTTTTTCTTGCGTACGCCGGACGACCCCAATGTCAGGCTCATTCACGATGCATTGATGGTTCCTTTGAAACTTCAGGCACACCGTATTTGGTTAACCATGAAGGTTTACTCGGTGTTTATCTTGGCCGGTGTTGGCACCTGTACGTGGACCATGGCCAAGTTGGTTGGGCCACCAGACTATGCCACGTTGTTTGTCTCGTCTATGCTTCTTTCCTTGGTGACGAAATACCGCGAGGAGATGAAGGAGCATGGACTTGAGTATCTCAAAAAGGTGATTGTGACAGTCGCACATAAACTCCGTCTCAGTCACTACCTCATCAACACAAACCACGCTACCGAAAGAGGCTACTTTGTTAGATGGTACCACAAACTATTGGGTAACGACCAGGCTATGCATGGCTTGGCAGTGGAAGAAGGGGTTTTTGTCCCTAATGGTACGTACATGCGGGTTCCAGCCAGCGACAGTGTGCCGAAACGGTACTTGAAGAACCTTTTCGTGAAGGTAACAAAGGACGATAATCTTATAGAAGCCGTGGAGTCGCACAATGTGGACACCGAGTCCGAAGCGACTGCGTTTGAGTCGGATGGTGATGAAGACGGATACTACGAGGAGAAGTATGACGTCATTTACGTCCCGCCATACTTCAAAACGAGGGCCTATTTGTCGGTCATTTTCATCTTTACCTTTAGCATCTTTGTGCCTGTTCTCCTTGGGTATGCGTGCTTGCAATTAGCTGGGCGTGTTGTCTCGAAAATGCAGTTTACCGTCGAGATACACCCTGACACCGCCTTTGCTTCTGTCTATGCCATTTTAGCATTCAGTTTGGTGGCCGCTACAGTGTTTATTGGAGTCGTTGCATTGCAGAAGCTACAACAATTCTTGCTGCTGCTCAAAGAAGAAGTCGTCACCGAGCGCTACATGCGTGGAAGAGAGTTGATCAATTCGGAGACTACATAGTTTTACACAGAGTATAATATTATTTTTTGCACTATCGTTTCAAGTGGTTGAGTTGCTCTTATGTAGAGTTGCTGCAGCACTCGTAGTGTGGGTGGGCTAACCTTTCAACTTTAGGATTGCTGGTCACCTATTTTGTCGACATGCTATGTAAGCTCCTGGAATGATATTGACATCAACTCTACTCGCCATCCATAACCTTGATACTGACAAGTAGCACACCCACCACAAATGGAAATCTGACATAACCGTACGGACTCTGAGTCTCTTAACCATGTCTCACCCTGACCTTAATTTCAGCCGATCTTCGTCTGTCTCCGATTGACGCCGACGTCCTTAAAAAAAAAAAAAACAAAAAAATTAGCGATTACGTAATCTACAGTTACGCAAAACCAATTAGACGGATTACGTAACCGGCGATATTTCATGTGACAGTGACGGTGACGCTTTTCACAAAAACGGGATTGGCGCCTGTCGTGCGTGGGAGCTTGGCGTCCCTTAAATGCAGGCAGGCAGGTGGGAGGGCTGGAGTGTGGCTGAGTTGGCAGGCTGTCAAAAGGATGGATCATTCAGTTATTCAGTCATTAGCGAGTGGTGCCTTTTGCAACTCTAGTTAGAGATCTGTTTTTTTGATGGATGTCTCATTCATTGGTTGTGAGTGGCGTCTGTCTACGTTAGTTAGGGATCTTGGCTTTATTTTGCAACTTGGTTCTGGGGGTTGAACGCCCCGGGGTAGTCCCTGTGTGTGTATGTGTGTGTCTGTGAGTAAGGAACAAACGTACTGGGTGTGTTCTTGGCATTAGGTGGGTATTTTGAGAACTTTGAGGCGTACTTGACCCAACCCCCCAGCTTGGCTACTCTAATTTGTCCAGCCTCATGCCTCGTAAACGTGAGTGGAATTCTGGGGGCTTCAAACTACGAACTCCTGAACGGGCAGAGCAATCGACAACTTGGAATGTGTAGATAGGAAAGTTCGTAGTTGTGGTGACTTGGTGGTTGAGCTACGTTTGCCAAGGAGGGAGATAGGTCCTAGGGTTATATTGGGAACCTCGTAAGTGCAAAGGTGAGGGCATGTGGTCGGTATTGCTCAGTTCAAGTATAAGTAGACCAGGCGATCACCCTACTCGAAGAAGAGTATTTTTGGAATGTTCTCTATCATCATAAGACTCTTCCAGCCACTACAATACCAATGAAGTTGCTCGCTATCCTTTCGCTTTCGCCTCAGCATCCTCGCCAGTGCACCTTTTGGAAGCTATCCAGAAGAGAGACTGTTCCTCCAACTCATGTTTAAGTTCCAGCAACACAATCTTGGAATACTGCGAAGGAAACCGCGGGGGGGGGGCGGGGG